>LJPK01001226.1:402557-434442 GCA_001430945.1 Amauroascus niger
CCCCCCCCCCCCCCTTTTTTTTTTTTTCTCTCTTTGCTGATCGCTCATGCGAAGCATCACAATAGTTGACTTAGCGCAGGGCCCGCTCTGGATTGCAATGGTGCTGATAGCTGTTGAGCCTGTTGTGATACCACGGTTTTTGAGACTGGAGCGTTGTCTCTCCTGATCAGCTCCAACAGGTTTATTACTTGCTCATCTCCAGAGTCGAATACAGATGTGAATCTTCTGGTCCCATTTTAGCTTGGTAACTCGAAGAGCATCTCAGGTATCAGTTATTGTGACCTTTGACTTTCTGTGAGTGGCTAACTGGCACCCTTTTATTGCCTTTCCTAGTGGCTCGAAAAACGGACAAAGGAATTGCTGCTCGGAAGTTTAGATCCCCATCTCTTTGTTTGCACACCTGGAAATCGAGCCGCAACAGCCTGCAAAAATAGCTTTCTTTAATTCCAAAAACTCCCCGGCAATCCACGGTTGCCATCACTTCAAAAATCTGGTGCCAGCAACGTGGTGTACAACGTTCTCTCTCGTGTTCTGTTACAGAAACTTCTTCATATTGCAGGAACCATACTCCGACAACTCAAGAGTTTCTCTCGGCCTGTGCGTGTGTGTCTTGTGTCTGTGCTTGCTGCGCCGGCCTACGCCACTATTTATCATCACATCATCATTAATGTCTATCCTTAGCATTATTAACTGCTATTAAGGTCTTTAAACGAGGAAACTTGCATGATGCAGAGAAGAGAAACAGTTGGGCTGCGTTGACAGCAACTTGTATCCTGAGAAATGACACTGGTTGTGACCTGGAAATGAAATCTCATCGCCCTGCTGACTTGTCAATTTTCCCGACACAACGGCTTTTACTCCATTTTTTTCTCTGGTCTCGCCCACTGGCACTAAAGTATGATTTGCCAGACGCACTATGTGGTTGGACAACAACAACCTCAGCAAGCAGTTCCTGGACATCCCAACTAGCTTTCCTATATATCATGCAGGCAAAAATCATCGTTCGTCCCATGTCGTCGGGAACAGTCCAAGCCTTGTTTGGTGTACGATAGCGCATTGACAACTGACCGGTTTCCTTTGACCCATTCATTCATTAGTTCATATTTTTGGGACTTGTCTCGTACAACAAGATATGGGTCTGGTTTCTGGCTCATCATTAGGATTCATATTTTTTTTTGTCATTCCCTTGCGAAATTATATATGTGATATATATGGAGTACCATCATGTGCTGCAATATATCTTTAGGTTTCGCTGAGGTCTTTGTTATCCGCCAACTACCTTTTGGACATTCTTTGTTTCCCATGTGCCTGCACTGATTCCCTTAACGGTTTCTAATTCTTGCAGATATATCCTGTTTCAATGCCGGTGTAAGTCGTTGCAGCTGCTACGCCCTCCCCCGGTCTTCACCCAGGCTCTCCACCTTCCTTCATCATCATTTACATCCAGTGCGCAGAGCTGTTTAGTCTTTCTGCATCCCATCCCATTCTCAACTAGAAAGGCCTTTGCAGCTTCATGTTCTTCCGAGAGTGGCCTTGTCGCCGTAGGCAAAACATCGTCCGTGTTGCCTGTCCGTCATTTACCACGGCGCTTGGCGGCTGCGTCCACGAAACGACTGGTATTCCCGTCGAAGGTTCCATGTGACTTGCATTCTCTCGTGGTATCTATCGACTGTTGATTGCTGGTGCTGGGTTATATTTGAATCAGCATTGCAATCTCCATACGGCCAGGGTTTGCATTTCCTTCTCTTTCGTCCCCTCGCTTTTGCCTTGCTGCAAACCGTGCGGGCCCCCTTCTGCCAAGTTAACTCTGGGTCTATATATTCTCCTATCCAATTAAAATCACCAGCTATGATGCCCCTGTCACATTCAGCAGGAATCACGACGAAAACGGAAGATAAAGATCAGCATATTGCTGGTTGCTCCGTTAACGATTCGCTGCAAGGCACGCTCAATCATCTTGCTCATACGCAAGCCTTTAAGCGTGGCAGCGACAAAGAAGCCTCTCTCTCATGTGGACTGGAAGATTCCTTTCATGCGAGCCTGTCTTCGATAATGAAGAGCGGGGGGCTTTCGTCCCAGTCTTGGAACCCGAATCTTTCACCATTTCACCCATCGGAACAGTTCTGTTCTGAATCATCGCAAGCCTTTGAGAACGCGAGCAGATATTCCGCAGTCGATGACTTTGGATTCGATTCCGGATTTATATTTGGAGGGCGAAAGGAAACCGATTCGAGGCCCCCTTCGACATTCCGCCAACGGCCAGCATACAAGTACGACGACCTGTCTGGAACAGATCTCGCGAACCATAAATCGAACGAGTATGTTGGCTCGATTCGGAAACAGGGCTCCCCTTTTGAGTTGACGTACTCACCACAACGTCCCAACTGCACAATGGCCTATCAAGAGGCCTGGCATAACCGTTTTCCGAACTATGGCCAAGGCCCCGAGGAACGTATTTCCATCTCGCCTTCGACATCACACACTGGTATGCAGCGGGACTACATAACTCCTGTCGTCAACACACGCCGCAGTTCCGCACAAAGCCCCGTGGCGAATGCGCCGCAAAGCCAATATGAATCGAGCATGGTCTCTCCAGCCCAACCTTCGACGATGGCGGCCCCTTGCACCGATTCCTGCTCAAGTTGTCTGGAGCATCCGACGTCCTCACCTTTAGCGCCGTCGTCGGCGCATCCAGTTCCCATGCATCTGTTACGTTCTCAATCGGAAGGTTCAATCTTACATCCATGGCATTCCCAGCTTCTTGATGCTCCGGTATACCATTATCCTCATTCAGAGCATCAAGCTCCAGATACACAGACTTGGTGGGGCGGCTCGTCTTTGCCAAACAGAAACTTGCATTCTTACACCCATAGTGGCTATCCACCAATGGTTATGGCGCCTGTTCCTCAGCGACCGCATGCCTACGTTAACCACAGCCCTAGTCCAATGCATGAAAACAGCTTGAATCTTCACATCAACCAACATCCTGGGCTACCGCAAGTCACGGAGCCAACTCTATCAACTCCACCGCTTTCATGCCCCAAACCTCCTATTGGCCAGGCATATCCACTTGATCTCACCCACGATTCCCTCCAACGCCCGTCCTTTTTTGGACAGCCGCGCCAATCTGCAGCGTCGTCGGTTTCGCCTAGATCAAGTATTCCCCCGGTTGCCTCAGCTCGGGTCACTCCTATCAGCGCCGGCCACCGCTCGCCAAAATCTAGACATCAAAGTTCAAACCATCAGCGGCGCGTAAACCCGCGCAAAGCGTCCAGTTTTCTAGGCGTCTCAACTTCAAAGCCCGGCAGGACAGTTTCTACTCAAACTGCGACTAAGAGCTCTGTGACGGGGAACAGAAACCCGATACCCGTCTCTTTTGTGAACTTTACACCCGAAGATAGTCAGAAGTTGCTCACAGGCGTTGCACCGAGCGGAAGTTCCAAGACCAAAGCTAGGCGCGAACACGAGGCTAGGGAGAAGCGAAGGAAGCTATCAGAAGCGGCTCTGCTAGCTGTTCGGAAAGCAGGAGGCGACGTCGAGGCACTAGAGGCCGTACTTTGTTAACTACTGGCTGCATTTGGTTACTTTTTTTTTTCTCTACAAAGAACATTTTGTGTGAACGAATGGATGTAAATAGAGGTTTTGAAAGACCGTTTTGAGTATTTTCACCAATGTCTTTCGTTTTGCCTGGCGGTGCCTTTGGTTCATTTTTTCCCCAGCTCTACTTCTTTCATTCAATCCGGGTGGTTCTAGTGATTTTCTACATTTTACTGTCTACATTACTCGGCCGTTTTGGGGTGGCCTTCGTTTGAGCCTTTCATGCATAGCACTTTGGATGTTAGATAACAACTAGCCAGTCAAAAAAGCCACTTGAATTCAGGAAAAACCTTCGTTCTTCGACATGCACTGCCCAAAAAAGACACCCAAGCTTGTGGAATCTTATCTATTGTGCGCCCTCCCCCGCTCAGTTGTATTTTCCCTGTGCCACATGAGAGATACCGATCGGAAATTCAGGTATCGATGTGTGTGAGACTGCAGGGGCTTTTGTACTTCGCACTTCCGGGGGCCTCCCCTACCTTTCGCCCACGGGATGAGGCTGTACAGGATCCCCCTCACCCCAGAATGATCTCCCATGAGTCAAGTGCTTGTGTGACGAGGGCCGTTGGCAAACATGCGGGGTTTGAGTACTTTTCTCTGAAAGACGGTGTTGAGTTGAGGCCTAGAAGTATAATGTGGTTGAAAAGCATTGATTCCTGTGGTGGCTTCTAAAAAGTGAAGGAAAATTTTCTTGGGGGGGGGGGGGTGCAGTATAGACACCAGGAAAGAAAAAGGAAAAGAAATCGCTAGATTTTGCAACTATCAGTGACGGCACACTTCTTTGGAATTGGCTCTTTCGAAGCATAGCGTTCTGTACCGGGAAAGGGAACGGTGTCATCGTTTCATCTAGCTTAACGCTTTTCATGCACGTCGTGAGGCGGGCAAGATGTAAAATGCAAAGGTGCCCTACGTGCATACACTCATTCTTCGATTTTTTTTTTCTTTTGGCCTTTGTGTGGCTATTTATATCTCCCCCTTATACATACCTCCATATGCTCATGATGTTTTCTTCTCTTTTTGTTGTTGGCCCTGCATGAAAGCAACCACGACTTATGCATGTCTCGAGTGAAAGCCTCCTGAAACATGGTGTATCCCATTGGCCTTCGTTCAACTGCACAGGCCAGAGCACATACATCCATGTCCCGTTCTTATCAGAGGACGGCTGAATATAGCGGACAGCACAGAGACCAAGCATTTTTTTTTTTTAATATCCCAGGGGCGTGGACTGGTTTCGCAGTGGTGGGGTCGGAAGTTGACTGAAAATGCGAACTTGCATAAAAAATCTCCCGACAAAAGCACTTACAATCCAGATTTGTTTTGCGCAAGGGGTTGGTATAACGGCTATAGTCGTGAGAAGTTTGACACAAGGCTTTGCCGAGCTACCGAGCGATGGAACCACCGAATGAACGCGGGATTTTCTTTTCTAATAATAGAGTCGGAAAAGGACGAGTACGAGAAAAGAATGGAGAGGAAAAGCATGGACGGGACATGCGCGAGTGCCTGGCTGCCACCCTTCACTCTTTTGCATTGGAAACCCAAGTACTCCGTAGATGCGGCCATCCTACAAAAGAAGAACTCTTTTGTGAGATTTAAAGCGGCCAAACAGAACAAATTAGATAAAGGGCACAGCATCAAACTGCCCAGCCGATATCGGGACTCCATTGGCAACGGTCAACTGCACGTCCACTCGGCTGAGTGAGATGATTTGTCGAGTCTCTTTCTTGCCCGGGCCGTGATCGAACTGGAAATCCTTGTGTGATCGTGTGCCACCAGCTTATTCACCTGAGGACTGCTGTACCACCAACGTACGCAGTGGGCCGCAGAGACCTTGAATTTACGGTCAATTAGCAGCGGACATATCACTCGATGTTGAAGAAAGGGATCTCTGCAATGATGATCATATTAACGCGAGTCAGCCACAGGATGGACGGGACAAATGTCAGGTATAGTGCGGTGTTTCATGCGAAACGAATAGGGATGAAATCCTGCTTCATTATCAAAATGAATGGGGCACTGCGTAGTCGCTATGGTACAGTATTATATACATACATGGTAGAAACAGCAGATAGATATTTAGCAACCCGCTGTAACGTAGGTTTGCAATGGATGTCCGGCGTCTGCAGAGGAAGGTCATCAGGAAAGTGACGAAATGTGGGCTGCACTGCAGAAAGTCTGCAGTAGATCTGGGTTTTCTTCTTTGGCCTGCATCTCGCGTGTGCAAAAATCTTCATGGAGCACGATGCCGAAATCTCAGTAAAAAGGTGGAACTGAATAACTCTAAACGGCCCTTTCAAAAGTCGTCACATATTCAGAACATCCAAGCCATTGTTTCCACATACGGTACGAGTAGTTGCCCGCCGAGAGTGGAGACTATCTGGAGACATTGTCGAGATGGGGTGTAATATCAACCTCTTGTCCTTTTCGTAGAAGAAGGGGACCAAGCTTCCGGTTGCCACTTTTCGCCAGGCGCGGCGGTATCCCTTTCCCAAGGGTTACCAACCCCTTTCTTCGTCTTCTTCGCTTGCTGATCCAACTCTGATTCGCTCCCAATCGCTGAGCGCACGCCGGCCTGTTCAGCAGTCGGCTTTGGACCAGTATGGTATGAAGGCGTTTTCGACTCTATTGCAGGTCCCGGCTGTTGTTCCTGTGGTTTGTCAAGGTATGAAGGCTTGCTGGCCCATCGCTCGTCAGCCAGTTTAGCGAGATATTTAATTTGTTGTTGTCGTATAAGCTCCTGCTGTTGTTCTGCTATAGATGGGGGTTCCGGTCGGACGTGTCGCAGCCACTGATGCCATTGCGCTTTTCGTAAGAGAAATTCATCAGCGCCAATACGTAGCGGTCCAAAGGTGCTCCGGGAATCTCAGAACTTACGAGACACTTTGACATCAGCATAGTGGGTCTTTGGGTTATATTTCACGATGCGCCGGAGACGGTTGGAGTTAGTAGCGGCCTTGAATTCCCAGAAGGTGTTGCCGGCCAAATCCTGGCCTGGAACCGTGATATCAGAAAACGAAATGACTTGCTCGAATAGGCGAATGGAATCGTCCATGGGAAGACGTACCAACCAAGAAGAACCTTCTCCATGGGAGTTTCAAACTCTTCCACTTGAACCACAGGCTGTTCACACTCATGTTTCCAAGACGCTCCGGCTGTCGGGCGTTTCAATGAAGCCCAAACGGAGGTATTGATAGGGCTGAGCTTGATTCGGCGTCGAGTGACCTGTCCACGGGTGCGGCACGGACTCCAGCAGTCAGTGACACCGAAACAACTCTCGGATAGTTTAACTAATCAGTCAGGATCTGGTTCCGGATTCTGGATTCTGGATCCTCCCAGAATGCAAGATCCGTGCTAGGCCCAACGCAGCGCTGGAGGCAGGCCGCTTTAACTAGTTAACCGACCAAGAGGATCTATTATTTGAAACAAATTGACAAAAAGCTTCGGCAGTCAATCGCGTTCAGATCCAGCCCGCAGATAGGCGACGCCGCCATTCGGGCTTCTCGTTCTTCTCTTTGGAGTTTTGTTGAGGTTTGGATCGCAGGATCTCCTAGTCACGTGCGGAAGCTAGGAGCGACAACAACGGCTTTCAGCTGGGAACGGACATCCTGAACCGAGTTCCCCCTGATGTCAGGGGGAGGGCGCATTTTAGATATATACTGTCTTGATAGATTATATCTCTATATCAAATCGCTGCAAATATTACTCTCTACGTCTTAACTTGATCCCTTATGGATCAAATCAAGAAGCATGAGGTAGATGAAGCTGCAAAGAGCTTCATTGCCTCCATCGACCAGTCGCGGATTTGTTCTTTGGCATCATCCTTCCACCCGGAGAAGTGGTCATGTCGAATTTGCTCTGAACCTGCCAAGGGCAGCTACAATGTCTGTTTTCCCGTGCTCTTTTCCGACCCTGGAGGCAATGAGAAAGAAAAATGGATTGTACGGGTTCCTCTGCTCCCTCGCTTGGCTTTTCCAGAGGAAAAGCTACGAAGCGAGATTGCTACCATGAAGTAAGACTCCCAGTGACACTCTCTGTTTATTTTTTCAATACCTAAATGAATGCTGTATAGATACATCGCTGAGAAGACCAAAATCCCTATCCCCCGCTTATATGGTTACTCGGTCACGAATGACAATCCCATAAGTCTCCCATTCATGCTACTTGAATATATCCAGGGCCCAACGCTATATCAGATTGGCCTCAACAACCTTGACGCTGAGCAAAGGAACCATGTTTATAGCCAGGTGGGAATTATTTATCTAGAGCTCTTCCAACAACGATTTGATCGAATTGGAGCATTGACCCTAGATGAAAACGATGAGCACTGGGTATTTACAACCAACCGACCTCTCACAATCATCATCAATGACCAGGCGCTCTCCGGACTTGATGTTGGTCAGTACCTGAGTCCCGATCAGACTTTCAGCTCCACAGTTGACTATGTGTATTCAATTTTGAAGGGTCCCATCTCTAATGATTTCTATTTCGTACGAGATAGTGTCCTGGATGAAGGGGATGCTAAGCACTTTTTGTACTCACTCTATGCTGCTCAGGCAATCCTAATGGAGTGGGTAAATCCTGAGCACAATCATGGTCCATTTATCTTGATGCACGGAGATCTCCGCCCTCCAAATCTCATTATGGATGAGAATCTCAATATCATCTCTGTCTTGGACTGGGAATGGAGTCATACAGTCCCTGCTCAGCTTTTTGTGGCTCCTTCATGGCTCACAAACAAGGAGCTCATCTCTCTTTCAAAGCCAATCAGCCGACTCCTGTATATGGAACATATCTTTGATTTTCGATTGGAAACACGCCGGAGAGAAGACAAGGATTACAATCCTAATGATCAACTTCTTGGAGATCTTCCTCTATCAAAACTGTGGAAGTCAATGGGAGAAAGTGATTTGTTCATCTCCCAGGGCCTGTTACAGCCTGGTTATTTCAGCAACATGTACTTTGATGTGATAGATGGAGATTACTATGGAAGCAACGTGAAAGAAAGAGTGGAGAGTTTCTTTAACCTCAGCATTCGAAAACCAGCACTCGAAGCAGTACGACAAAAACTCAAGGAACTCGAGGATTTTCGAATCGAGCTGGAACTATCGGGTCTCGAGCCAACAAAATCGGTATCATCAATAAAGGGTCAACAGGAGAAGTCGATATCATCAACGACGGGCCAACGTGACGAGAAGCCCAAAAGACCGTCGTCGGAAACGGATTCCACGGCAGACGTCGATTGTTTTGTTCAACGATGGGTGCAGTTCAAACTGTGCAATCGGCATGTGACCGGCAAGACTCTGAGATGGTCGTTGATCGGTGTCAGCGTTTTGCTTGTGGCATATGGGGCGACCAAACGATGGAAGAGATAAGCCATACTTACTGGGCCTTTATTTTTTTGAGAGCAAGGAGATGACATTTTCGACTATCTCATACCTTGCCCTAACCTCAGCTAACTCCTCCTTTCGCAATGCGATTTCCTCCTGAACTGTTAAGGTCGGTTTTCTTTCCTCACGATTATCTCGTGCCATTTTGGCACTGGAAGACAGTTGTATCAACGCCGCACCATTTGCCTCGGAGATTTTGAATGAATTCCATCAACTCGTTCCTGGTTTGTCGAAGTTTTGCTAGTTCTTGCTGCTTCGCGCGCAGTTCAGCTTGGATATCTTGGGATAGAGTGTTTTGCGACGCCATTTCAATCGCCAACGTTTATAATGACTTTAAATATCAGAATATCTTTTTGGCAGTATGAGGGCTGCGTTCAACCAACTGCGGGGTTGAACCCTGGCAGAGCAATCTATACGTCGGACCCGGGCGCTGGTATTTCCGAATCAATTTCATTGGCAACAGGGGGCATTGCCCTATGAGTTGACTGAGACTGCAGTTTACCCAAATAGAGTAACTAGTTCATCGGGGCTATTCCATAGCGTATGGCATGAGAGGAAAGTCATGTGTAAGATTTTGCAATCAAAGTTCTTTATTCACCCTTTGGCTCGTATGGTAGGCCAAGATGAACATGTTCTCCCATTTCACTGACAACAGAAAGTCAGAACCTCAAGTAAAATTGGAGGTGCTTGGATGATATCCTACAGGATTCATCACAACATGAAAAAGAGAGGTTGAAACAGAAAATCACCTCAAACCAGATGTTCATACTTTTAATATGCTTTGGTCCTTCTGCAGCTAGTTTGCGAACATTTCATTGCTTTGGGCGCTGGCTTAGGAGGCTTTAACCATATACTTGCTGAAAGCTATCATTCTCAGACATCAAATTATGAACAAGTCTCCGAATTTCTTGCTTCCTCTTGTGCAAGTCGAGATGCTGGTCGGTTTTAGGATAGCGCATCCCACCGGCTCCTTTTGTATATAGCCCGAGCCTTCATGAAAGGTGCTCGACTATTGTAGGCTTCCGGAGTCCTCGTATCCCATTGTAATTGGTCGTTAAGTGCTTTTTTCCAGGACTAAACATTTGGGAGCTTGCTATAAATGCCTTTCTGCGCACCGTTCAATGCCGCAATTGTAAATTTGATGGTATGTATTTGATGGTATGTAAATACATAACCATCATGCTGATGTGCACAATATTTGCTGCTGCCTCTTAACCCGATGAGCTGGCAGACCGTGTAGATAACTAGCCACCCGCCTTGACACCGCTATCACAATCCTATCGCCTTGTGGAAAAGTAAAGACTTCGTCAAGGCGTCCTAAGAAGTGTTGAGCGCCATTATCCGCAGTTTTTTGCAGCCGGTGAGTGGTGACGCAAGGCGATCTAGCGTTAAAGGCAGAGAAGGGTGAAGATGATGAGGGTTGGGGTGGCAAGTCCCCTTGCGCGTAGTTAACTAGTTAAGTTAGGGGTTGGTTGGTTAGTTAACTAGTCAAGAGTTGACTTATGGCGGTGGTCTTGACTGACGCATGCCTGATCTCGTTTCCGTGCCCAAAGCAACGGATCAATTAGAAATCACTAAAACCACCAAGCCATCCCGGCCGATCTTCTCTCTCTTCCCCCTTATTAAAAAGGACCGATCGGTTCTCTTCCCGCAATCTGCGAAAATCCATCTCATCATCGACTCTATCTTCTCTCGTCCATCAAGGAAAGCGACGCCCAATTGCTCCGATGCGCCTCGGCTTTTCTAAACAACTTTGTTCCCGCCTTTCCCCCGCCATTTAGTTAGTTACGCGTTCGCCTTGGATTTTCGCCAAACCATGGCATCCGTGACTTCGTTGGATAAGGATCTCAAAACACTGCGCCTGTCCAGATACACGCCTCAGGCTGCGAATGAGATACGCGACTGGATCGAGGAGGTCTTGGAGGAGAGATTGCCCGCCGGCGATCTCCTGGAAGCGCTCAAAGATGGAGTAGTCCTCTGCCGGTATGCGCGGCTCTCATCCTGCAGTCTATTTCACGGGGAAACTTGGAATTCTTTGCTAATGCGTTAAACAAAAAATGCCTTTTACTTAGACTAGTCAACCTTGCGATCGGTCCTCCGGGGATCAAGTTCAAATCCTCAAAGATGCCGTTCGTTCAGATGGAGAATATATCCCACTTCCTTCACGCCTGCCAGATCGCTCCCCTGAGCCTTCAGCCTCACGACGTCTTCCTTACTGTCGATCTCTACGAATCCAAAGACCCCGCTCAGGTCCTACAATGCCTCGGTGCATTTAGCCGGAGAGCCCATATCATCCGGCCGGCAAAGTTCCCGCGCGCGATCGGCAAGACAAAAGGTGATGTAGTAAGCCCTCAACTGAGTGGGTCTAGCCAAGGTGGCTTCAAAGGAGTGTCTGCGTATGGTAGACACCGTGGGATCAGCAGCGTCAGCGAATCCGGCTCGAGAACATTCAATCCTGTTTCCGGACGGTCAAGCCCGGAAAAGCGAACTCCGACGTCGCCAAGATCACCTGTGTCCCCGCAGCCCGTGGTGAGCACATGGAGCAGCAAAGCGGAAGAAGCAACCACGTCACCAGCATGGAACATTCACCAATACGGTTACATGGGCGGTGCAAGCCAGGGAAATTTGGGAATATCTTTTGGGGCAAGGCGACAGATTACGTCTCAAGCTCCTCCAGTTCCAAACCTGGCCGAGAAAGAGAAACGGAGAAGGGAAGCTGTCGAAGAAGAAGAAAGACGGAGACGACAGGCCGAGGAGGTTGAGCGGCAGCGGCAGCTAGAGCGTGAAATTGAGGAACAGCGTGCTAGGGAGGAAGAGACAAAACGATGGGAAGAAGAGACAAAGAGGTTGAAGGAAAAACAGCGGATTGCGGCTGAAGACGAGAAGAGGCGATGGGAAGCAGAGCAGAGACAGTGGGAAGAAGAAGATCATCGGCGGCAGCAAGAAGAAAGGGAGGCTGAGGAACGCCTGGAAAAAGAGAGACAGCGGAAACGCGAGCATGCCGATGCGCGGTTGAATGGCCAATTTTTGAGTCAGTACCAAGCGAGCCAACGACCAGGCCGTGTCTCGTCACCTGGCGAACCTGTCCCAACACCGGAGAGCGAACGCATCAAAGCTCTAGAGCGGGAACTCGAGCTTGCCAAGGAAAGGGAGAAACAGTACGAGCGCGAACGTCAAGAACTTGCTCGCTCGCGACAGGTGTCGGGGACAAGCACCGCTTCTCAGGACGGGGCGCGCAACCGTCTTCTGCCTCCCAAACCGGCAAAGCCCAGTTATGACCTGTCTTCTCAAGAGGTAGAACGAAAACTCCTCCGATCCGAATGGCAAGCCAGCCAAGATGCCGAAGCCAGCTACGAACAAGAGCCACCACCCACCCTACCACCACGCTCTCTTCCCGAACCGCCCGTATCCCCGCGCCCGCTCCCAGACCCAGCCAACTATTTCTCCAAAACCCGCACAGACCGATTCCTCGCCTCAAACCCGGCACCACAACCATCACCACCAGTCTCCCATCGCCCACCAGAGTTCTCCACCGAATCTGAAGTCGATGAGGAGAACCGTCGCCGCGTTGCTTCAACCCAAAAGACCCGTGCCGGAGGCTGGGCCTCAAAGTCCCTCTTGGAGCGAGAGATGGAACGAGAGCGCGAGCACCAGCGGGAATGGGAAGAGAGTCAGAAACAAACCACAGAAGCTGCAAAGTGCGGCGTGAACACTGCTGGAGCGGGACCTGGTGAGGGTGGCTGGGATGTAAACCAGTACGGGTATATGGGTGGAGATAGCCAAAACAGAGGCGCAACGGGGATTGGATTCGGTGCGAGGAGGCAGATTATTGGACCGCGGCCTCCTCGGTGAGAATAAATGTCCAATCATTTTACTCTGTTGGTTGGTGGTTGGCATGGGGAGAGGTTTAGGTATTTATGATTCTTTTTTATTTGATTCTAACTTGGGCAGAATAGCCTTGTTCACTCTTGATGCTTCTGTGCACTTATTGAGATCCCTTCAGCTTCAGTTTCGCTTTTACCCCTTTTTTTTTCTTCACTTGTTTAGTTCAACCATACTATGCTGTAAACATGTTGATACCTGTTGGAAATAGTCAATTTCTGAACTAAATAGAACAGCATTTAGTTCACTCTTGCATCTAAGCTTCTGTAGACTGCAATGTGTTATTAACTGTTTGACCAAATTGTCACAAAGTATGCAGCCATTCTTGTTGACCACATATGTAGGTATGTAGGTAGATCAGCTCCTCGACAGAAAGCCCATCAGACATCCTCCGCATTGGAACGACTGATGTTCAACCCTGTCCTTGCATCTAAGCCGAGGTCAAAGCCTTTATCAGGATATACACAGACTTTGTCGTGTCGTTGAAGTAGCCCTGACCCGTGACTTCCACACTGTGCTGGATGTTTCGAAGGGATCTCCACGGACGAAATTTGAACAAGAGCTTCCCGATACTACATCATCCCTTGCTCATCTTCAAGATCTCGATCCACAAATCCCTCCGCCAGCGGGTCCTGCGGAACAATGTTCTCAACCAAATAAACCAACCGCTCTCCACTCTCAATCAACCACGTCCACCCGAATTCCTCCGCTTTCATCTTATTCTGGCCCTTCTTCGTAACAGTCTGCGCTTTCTCCGCCCTCGCCAGGATCCCTTGCTCGATCGCTTCCTTCAAAGACGGCGTCGCATGCAACAATCCATTCGCCGAGAGCAAGCGGAGCGCGGACTCGAGGAGGATCGACACCCTGGCGTTATCGATCACATCAGACGTGCTTGCTGCGTAGGGGAGAAAATCCAATTCCAGTTTCAGCTGGCTGAGGTATGTTTCTTCGCATATCCGCTTGCCGAGTTCTTGGAGACGGCCGAGGAGCATTTCGCAGAGTGTGGTTTGGGCGTCTGGGGGTAGATGGAGCAGAACCGAGGGCGAGACGAAGAGTTGAAATATGGGTAGGGGTAGAGGGCGGATGAATTCGACGTAGAGAAGATATAGCTCATCGATGTGCATGAATTGGTCTGGGATAGCGGCTGACACGGCGGACAAGATGGCGAGAAGGCGCTGGCGAAGGGCGAGTGCTTCCAAGTCGCCTAGGAGCGTCAGGCTCTCGGAACGAGCCTTGTTTATCAGATCGTAATCTTTGTCAACATCGGCAGTGCCGGTGTGACTGGCTTTTGTTCTCCTTTGTCTTTTCGGGCGAGTAGACAGCGTTTCTCTGAGTTCATTTGGAGCTGCTGAATCGTCTCCTCCGTCTTCATCATAGTCCCATTCCAGATAGTCCCCATATATCTCCTCGTCGATATTCACGTTGATCTCCCGTTTCTTCAATTTATCGCCATCACTCTTGAGTTCCTGCAGTTCGTGGTGGAAAATCTCTCGAAACTCATTCGTTGCGCCAGGAGTCCCATCGGCAAATATAGCGCGCATCATCCTCCGCCCCCGGCTCGAAACCCCAGATGTCGCTTTGTAGTACTTGTAGATCAGACTGTCGCACAAAATCGCATCTCGATCCGCCTTGACAAAACCTTCCTCACCACCACCTTCTTCCAACTCCTCCACCTGTCTCAATCTTTCCCTCCAGTCACTCTCAAGGACCTCAAACAGAAACTCCAAAAGCAACTTCCACCTCGGCCACCGATTCGGATGCAAAACCGCACAGTTGAACGCCCACCCGACCAGATGCCAGAAATCCTCCGCCCGCGACCACAACGATCCACGATGCGCCAATTCAAAATCCAGCGTCTCTCTCTCAGCACTCTCATAACCACCACCACCACCTCTTCCACCTCCTCCTCCACCCCCTCCACCCCCTCCACCACCACCTACACCATCCTCATCAACCATCCGCCTCGCCCCAGAACGCGACTTTGTAAAATGCGTAAAAGTAAACGCCGCATCGAAATCCGCCGCTATCGGACCCACAAGCGCGTTTGTCAATCCGAGCAGCTGCAGAGCCAGGTTCGCGGCCTGCTTGCTCTCGGCCGTTTTCGTCCGCGTCGTCGTCGACGGGTGCACGATAAATGTCGCCGCGAGCGCAAGGAACTCTGGAGGCGGTACGAGGGCGGCGCTGGAGGCTACGCTTCCGGAGGAAATCAGGCTGAGGAGGAGATTAAGGCCATGGCAATCTAGATAAGAATGAATTGTTTTTTTATGTGTTAGCGTTGAATCTTTTTTATCGCATAGTGTCTGTTTGGGGGCCATTTTTACGGCGGGGGGGAGGGTTTTCAACGGACAGAGTTGTTCTTCAAAGTAGATGCCGCAGTGTTGACGTAATTCGAAGGGAAGTGGCTTTGCAGGTCGGTATTTTGCCCGTGAGGGCTTCTTGCCAGTGTCCATCATGTTAGTTCAGATTTTCGTTCTAGTGATCCCTTTTGGTGCGCATGTTCTGGTCTTCTTGTTCGTCTGAAAACAAAAGTGTCACATGTTGTGTTGCTGACGCGACTGGCGCGGCTATTCCCCAAATGGAACCATGGGGTCGCGTTTAGATAAGATTATCAGATCTTGATCCACGGAAATACCCTTGGGTTTGGGTGTGGCGAGCGTATGGAGTGTTGCATGCAGTAAGTGAGGAATTAATATCGTTGCCTGGGGTTGCTACGAGGTGAGATATGACTCTACCTGATGATGTATGATGGTATTTCTTCCACCAAGATATTCAGTGGATGGTCTGGACAAAAAGAATTTCGGAGTAGAAATATTAAATAGTTCCAAGCTCACTTTTCTCTATCTCGTTGATTCTAGTAGAAGAAATCGGTAGCGAGCGGGGTGAGACCTAGTAGATGTCGACCGCGAGGAACACTTTCGCTAAAGACGACAACGCGGTTTCAAAAGGTAAAGCAAGTGGTGCCTGAAAACATTTTCAATTGAAAAAAAAAAAAAAAAAATGAAAAAGAAAGCTGCTGTTTGCGCTTCGGCCCTAGAATACACTACGAATCATCATCTTCGTCGTCGAACCAACCGATCCGCATGCGGTGAGACTGCATTTGAAAGTATGTTAGCCTAGAATACGCTAGATGCGATAAGAAAAAGACGGGGAAAGGGCAAGACAAAGCCAAGAACCACCACGGACGATGGCAAATGAGAGAGCCAGCGGGAGGAAAAAAGGTAAACTCACAATCGGAAGTTTTGGGATTACCACGCCGAGGACTGCCAAGAAGTTGATGATGAAATACGTCAGGTCGTAATGTGTATAATGGGTGCTGAGCAGGAAGAGGACGATCGGAACGCTGAGAAGGAACTTTTTGGCCGGGGTGTACTGATCGCCATTGTCGATTTGCTCCCACATGTTGAGGTTGTCGTACGCTCCGGCGTTGAACTCAAAAGGCACACCGCGAACCCAATGGAACATGAGGAAAGAGCCAAACATGTAGGAGATGTTGGTTAGGGTCCACGAGGTCTCCTGGGAGACGCCGGGGATGATGTCGTAGAAGATCTTGAGAGCGATGATGAGGACAAAATGGATGGTCCAGGCACCTAAAACCCAGCTCCATGCATTAGCAAAAAAGGTTTGCTTTTAAACAATAGATAGATGAAAGCATCATGATGAGTGTGACGGGGGCAAAACTGGGGCTGCAGCTTACCCTTTGCATTTACCCAGTTGGCATTCAGGTTGGGCAGGGCAGCCTGGTCGCTTGTGTGCTCGATGGACTCCTGCGGCTCTTGGTAGATGATGCTGCTCGAGCGTCGTCTGCGGCCGGTCCTGGTCTGAGACATGGCTGCGTCTGGCGAGAGTAGATTCGAGCGATGGAGCTGGCCGGGATCGAGTTCGGCGGTGAGGGAGGAGGTTCGGGGGACTAGGAGGGGAGACAGTTTGGCGGTATTGCGGTGTCCTTTTTCTACTGCAAGGGGAAGAAAAAAAAGTGGTCCCAAGGCGAGGGACGGGTGAGCTGCCGGATAAGACGAAAAGGAGAGGATAAGAGAGTAAGAAGAAGCAGAAGAATCCGCACAGCACTGCTGGCGTGATATTGAAGGCTGGAATCTGAGAGTTCCAAGCAACGTCGACGAAACCGGCTGAATCGGGTTGGTGGATGACTTGGGATGAGAAGAGAAGCAAGACGGGGGGTGCGCGCAAGGACCGGGGAGGGCTCTAGGTAGGTGTAGTGATTATCCCATAGACTGGGGGGAAGAGCTTATAAGTTTGGTTTTCTTTCTGCTGTCCAGAAAAGAAGCTATGTATATAGAAAAGTAGACGTAATAAGAAGAAAGAAGGAAAAAAAGAGGCGGTAGTTAAGTTGATGCACCCAAGAAGATCTTCTAAGTGTTCTAGCCAACCAAACCCAGAAAAGAGATCGGGGGGGAAGAGAGGGAGAAGGGAGTGACCCCCCAAAGGAACAAGTCAAAAACAACACGCCCGCAATCCCCGCCCTATTCAACCCCCCTTATGTAAGTAACTTTGCAAGTAAAAAACGAAGATGGGGAAGATTGAAATAAGAAAAGGAAATCCAAGCTGTTTTACAGAGAGAGAGGATGAAAAATGTTGTTTGACAAACCCTGCAGGCAAAGAAAAAGGCCGTTCGTCATCCCCGAGAAGAAGAAGAAAACGAAGCAGTAAAAAAAGAACGAATCTGAAGACAAGAAACGAAAAAGAGAAAAAAAAAGGAACGAAGGATAACTAACTAGTTAACTAATAGCGGCACTGCTTCGCCCCTGATTGGGTAGTTAACTCTGTCGCTGGCTGACTAAGCCGGTGTTCTCAAGTCCTCGAGAAAAAGCTTCAAAAGACGGCAATTTCTGGGGAAGAACAACACAGCAGCAGCAGCATCTTCTGGCTTGGAATCTAGTTAATTGCTGCAAAACTTGTTTGTGCGTTCGAGGGCTGTGGGTCTTTTCTATCTCCTTTCTAGACCAAACTGATAATCCCTTCCTTTCCTGCCATCCTGACAGCCGGTTGTTTTTGTCATGCCTGGCGGTGACCAGGGAGTTGATAGCGCTGACGACTCGCGTACCGCTGCTGTCGGCCCTCGAAACAGGCAGAAGCTTAACCGCGTCGCAAAGCAATCGTCACAGTGTGGCCGAGGAGGTCGTCACCCCGGGAAGAATCGCAGAGCTAGGCGTCAAGACCCTCAGGATTTCGTGCCCCGCGGTGCCGCCTTTACAAATGCATCTCTTCCCGTTGACGGAGACTCCAGCTCAGATCAAGCCTCAGATGATTGTGCGAGTGAATACATAACGTCAGAATCCGAAAGCGCCTTAGGACAGCCTCACTCCAAAGTGAAAATGCTGCAGCAGCAGCAGCAGCCAGCCGTGAACTGGAACAAGGTCGCCGGCCGTGCAATCAGAACAAGCCTTCGTGGGTCAGGAGGTACATCCACGCCTGTGTCCGGATCATTCGACACTGTCAATGAGAAGTACTGGCGCAGCCGAAGTGCCTCTGCCTCGGAACATGAGAACCTGGACAGTTCAAAACCGAATGCAAACGCACGCGATGTCATTGGCGGTTTGGAAAGAACACCTAATGGAAGCACCAATGCTATGCTAGAGTCCGAGGATTCGGATCTTGAGAGTGACGCAGAAGCTGATAAGTCAATCATGCTTAATTTGAGCACGCCGAACCAACAGGACGCCATGATGCAAGAGAATACTAATGGTGGTCCGGAACCCTCTAATCCTTACCCAAACGGGGCGAATGGAACTCAAACAACACGAAAGCTCAAAGCAGACAGTGTTATTGAACAACAACAACAACAAACGGTGTCGAGTGGTGCTCACTCGCGGGATCAAAGCGACGCGGCAAAAACTGCAGCATTTGAGTCTTTTGATTCCAGATATCCATCCGCACCGTGTGTTCTAGCCGATCTTACCCGTGGGGACCGAGACCTTCAAATGAAATACATTTACTACAACGTAGAGCCCAAGGATATCGATCTCAACCTCCCAATCAGATGCACAGATTGCATGGCGGAAGGCCACCTTTCGGATATTTGTCCTAATAATGAAGTGAGAGCTCCATTATTCCCTGCAAAAATTGCCCATAATCACGCTTTCTATTTCCTTTTCTTCCCTTTATTTCGTCGATGCTGGGAAAAAACGTAAGTTTTTTTCTGAGAGGTTAACGCGGAGAACAGTGCAACCATTGTGGCGCTTGGGGCGTCCACGAAAGCAAATTGTGTCCGTCGTGGAGGCGGTGCCAGAGGTGCAGAGAACGGGGCCATGACGAGCCAGATTGCCCTTCGTTGCTCAAAGCACTGGCTTCTGAAGTTCCATGCGATTTTTGCGGCTCTAGCCAACATATCGAGAGTGACTGTGACTTGTTATGGAAGTTGCCAAAGCGCGACCTGAGTTTAAGTCAAATTTTTATATCTGTATGCTGCAGCTTCTGCACAAGCAACAATCACCTTTTAGGTGACTGTCCAAACCGGCCATTTCCTATGGACTCCTCATCCTGGAGCCTTTCAGCTGTTGATCCGTCCTTGATCTCCAATCTCGCCGGCAACATGCTTCCTGTCACCATGCAAAACACAAATAGAGACGAGCAACTTTCGGGCTTGCGAATCAAAGGTCGAGCAAACGAATACCCGGAATCAAACGAAGAAAATGACGACTTCATCGGATCCAATCGCTGGAAGCCACTTAACAAGCAGCCTCCTCGCGCCCATATCCGGTTTGGCAGTGGAATTGGCCGTGGGGGAAATATAAGCGACGACCGCCAGAATGAAAATGGACGTGACAGGTACATTCCTCAGGATCATGGACGCGATTATCGCGACCGAGACCAATTCTCTAATCGTAATGCCCGCCTACGCTCTCTGTCACCCGACCCGCGCCATCCGCGGCAGCAAGGCGGCGGTTCGGGCCGCTATCAACCGCCCAGATCTCCGCCTCGTGGACGTGGAAGAGCACCGCCGCCGCCATCCAGGGGTGGCAATAAAACCAAACGGGGTGGTCCTGGTACAGGTCGTGGTGGGAGGGGCGCAAAATCCGCAGACAATAGGGATGTTTATCGGCCCCTGCCTAGTGCTGCGAAGCGTGCTTGGGACAAACATAGGCTCTAAAAAACAAAAGAATCAAACTTAGTCGTCGGGCATGTTCCTGATTAACCTACCTCTGCCAAAGGCTCACGTTGCTTGCGATGTGGTCATGCGCGAAAAGACGATATTTTAATTACAACCATTACTCCCGCGAACCCCAACGACTATCAATTCATTGATCATTCACATTGGTAGAGCATATGCTAACCTCTCCATGCTATATCGCACATGTACTATACCTACGCCGGCTCTCTTATGAGGAAATTTGAGATCTTATTAGGGTCGCACAGACCCGAAAATTATTACAGGGCGAAATTAAACAGGTTATCACCGGTATTGGACATTGAACTTGGTGAAAGTTCCATTGAAGGGAAAAGACGCTGTCGGGTTAACTCAGCCGGGAAAAGGTCTGACAACTGAAGAAACGAAACAATACGAACTTCCGAAATCCTTAGCAGACAAGAGTGCCTATATTCAGTATTTACATCATTTAGTTCTAGTGCAGAGACCGGAGAAGCGGCACTGCAGGCCTTTATTTCTATTGTTCAATTCTGGGAGACGCAAAGCCGTTCTCCAGGATATCAATGAGTTCATCCAGCCGTTCTATCCATAGATCTGTGTGATCATGTTCTTTCAAGGCTTGATTACGCTCGTTAACTAACAAGACTGTGGCAGCTCCAGCCTTGTGGCCGGCAGTCATGTCATCTATGCTGTCTCCCACCTAGGATTTGAAGATATGTCAGTTCTTGATTTCTCTTTTTCTTCTACTGAAAAAAAAAGAACATTGCAAGGAGACGAGTGCGAAAACTCTCACCATGATTAAATCGTCCGCTCCGTTTTCCAGTCCCCATTCTTCAGCGATGTGCAAAATTCCAGCTGGGTCCGGTTTTGGCATTAGATCGGGAGTATCCCGCGTCACTATTGGAGTGAAGACATGAGTCGGCAAGTGCGTTGTCAAAAGATGTGTCACCGGCGCTCTGGAAAATTTTCATCAGCATTGTTGTCGTCAACGGCCTCAGGCGGACAATAGAAAAAAAAGCTCATACTCAAAGTTTCGAGTGCATAGGGCCCGCTTCATGCCTCTCGAGTGAAGGTAATCCATGAGTTGGACGAGTCCCGGCTGGGGTTTCTGCTTTACCATTGCAGCGCGTTCGATGTCCTGGACTTGAGTTGCGGCGGCTGTTCGCTCCTCTGGGGTTGGAAGGCTGCGGATATGGGTTATGATGTCGACGGACTTGTCGATGCCTAGGACGGATCTACAGAGGGAGAAAAAAACAAGAGGCGAAAGGGTTGAGTGTTATTGGAATGGTCTTTTTATCCTCTTGTTTGAAAATAGGATGGGGACAAATGCGAGAATAGCATGACCTGACTTACCGCATCTCCTGGAACATGTAGTGCTGTGGAAGGCTAGGTAGATGTCTGGTTAGCTTGATGTAGCTATTGAAAATGGGATAAAAACTAGCAAGCAAATGTGTATAAATATTCCTCTTCTCTTCTCTGAAGAGAACACTGCCCCAGATTTAATCCCAATGAAAGAAGAAAAAGAATTGTTTGACCAATTTAGATCCGTGGTGCATCGCATAACTAACTACCGAGGAGAACATACAAAACAGGCACATCTCAGGACAAAAAAAGAGCAAAGCCATCAAGCACAGTGAATAACACAAAAAACCAATTCCACTCAACTGAAACACAAGCATTTCCCAGAAGAAAAAAACAGGGAGAGAGAGGGAGAAACAAAAAACTAACCACAGCGTCCCATCAACATCAAACACCACCCCCTTCAGCGTCACCACCCCCTCACTTCCCCCCCGCATCGCGCGCAACTCTGGATTCAACGGCGCAAACCGGCGACGAGGTTCCATCACTCTTCCCGTCTGGTCCTCTGGCTGGACTGGCTGTGGAGCGGAGGATATGTTTTTTCTTGTGTGGATTGAGAGTGGTGGTGGTGATGGTTTGGGGAAAATGTGGGTGAGTTGGCGGGTGGTGAGTGGTGGGAGGTGATGTGCCGCTCTATGGAGGAGGAGGGGTGGGATCATATCACCCTTTTTTTTCTTTCTTTCTTTTTTTGTTGATTGGGGAGGTGGTTTTCTTGAGGGGTGACTGAAGAGTAAACAAGGTAGATGAAAATGCAATGGAACTACAAGGAAAAATGGCTACAGGATGATTTTATGTGGAGTATTTATTTGCTGCCAAGATCATTGAGCCAATGCATTTTTTATCTATCCTCTTCTAACCAGGTCAATCAACAACCAGTTATCAATTGTAACTAGTCATGAAGAACTGGAATTGCTATTGCAATTGAAGTATCTTTTTTGTTCACATTATTCTTCATACCCCAGCCAAAAGATCCGGAAATAAGACAACAATCCAGAATGAAGATGGTATATTACCCCACAGGATTCAACAGGTCCAGAAGCTTCATCATCAGCACTGAGCTGCCAAAAAATAATCAAGGGAAATTAAATAAACAAGAGATGTCATCAGTCATATCATACCATTGCCGCAATAGTGTGGAGGAAAAAAGGAGTGAGCAACATAACACAGCGTGGGGATATGAATTCATAGACAAGAAGAATGGGGTCGCAAGACAAAAATTAAAAAACAAAAAACAAGAATCATCAGGTGTCTTTTTTTTCCCCTTTTCAAGAGGTCGTCCCCGCTTCCATACAGTTGCCAAAATACATTGTTTAGTCGCTTTGACAAGGAGAGAGAGATCAAATTAATAACACACGGGCTGGCAGGCTCTGAAGGAAAAAGAAAACGAAACAGAAAGTAATTCAATAATCGTCATCCTCATCTTCGACTTGATTCGGACTACCCCGATACTGGTGTCTTTTCGGGTTGGAATATCTACCCTGGCCACCGCTATATTTTCCCGAGCTGGGATTCGGCCGAGGACCCGTAGGTCTCCGCTGTGGTCCAGTACGGCCAGGAGAACCCTTTGGCGAACCAAGTTTCTAAAAGAGCAAGGCAAAAAGCCAGAATTAGTCCTGGAAATCAACAAAAACCACGAAGAGAGGAAGAACTGGGAAAACAAAAACATACCCCATCTGGGTTCCCCGAATTGCCACTTTCTCGAAACGCAACTCTCTCCGCGTAGTTTGGCTGGGCTCCATCTTTTATACTCGTCGGTCGGTGTGGAACAAGGGGACCATCGTCTCTAACCTTAGGCGGTCGCGGAGGCCCATTGTGTCTACTAGTGACAGATGAAGTAGCCGAATACCCTCCATCGGAAAGTGGTGATCGCCGGCCAGTGTTAGATTGACCCTGGTGCTGGTAACCGCCACCCCCGAGGCTGTGAGTCGACGCCCAGGGATCAGTAGCTGGGGACTCCATATGTGTGTAGTTTTGAGCCTGGGACTCGAGATGGGTTTGATATCGGGCTCCCGGCCGTGGTTGTGGATGTTGAAGGTTCAAACTGTCCCTATGGGCACGATATTTCGGATGTTCCGATACCTGCGACGGAACTAGAGGTGACGGAGGACGGTTCTCCTGTCTGTCCTCACGGTCTAAGCTAGTGTTTGAACGAAGCCGATCGTCACCCCGGTGATCATAGTACTCATTCGTGGCATACCCGCCCAAATTCAAATCAGACCCAGAACGCGACATCTCTGAATATGGCCGTTCTTTTCGGCCCAACTGGAAACTGTTCTTGAGATTCTCACCCATAGACGAAGCGGTTGTCTTCGACCAACGAGATACTCTCGGAATGAATGACGAACTACTTGACTTGTGCTTCCGGGATTTATCTGTGGACATTTTAGGCGTGGTATCAGTGCTCAAGGCTCCACTTGCAACGGCAGCTCGCTCAGGTGTAGTTATCGGGACTGAACCTCCTCTTTTGTGACGTCCGATGAAATGGGCATCCGTACTCATCTGAGGGTCAAGTAAGTCTTCTTCCTGAGGTGTCAGAGGCTCCTCATTGTCCTCCATTACAGGACTAATACGACGCTCGGCCTCGCGTTGCGCAGATAAATTTTTAAGATCTCCAGTAGAATGAGGGGAGTTTGAAAGCTGTCCTGACTGATGGATCGAGCCATTTGCTGGCTGACCTTGAGGTTCCAACCCATCGAAAGATACGCGCGGATTCTCCATCGAATTGCGAGTCTCTGTCAACATATTCCCTCGAAGATGAGTTTCCTGGGTAGTTCTTAGGGCCTCTACTTCAGCCAGTAAATGAACCAACATGTCCTCGATATGAGTTAAGTCATTTGAACTCTTCAAACTCAAGCCTTTCAATGCTCGTCTAAATACGTTCTTCTTCTTCGTTCGCGTATCTTCGTCGTCTTCCGACATGCGTCTGGGAGTCCGTGAAGCGCTTGGTGGCTGGGGTCGGGGCCCGCTGAGTAACCGCTGAGTCTGGTCATGGTGTTTCTCAGTCGTATCTAGTAGTTTGTCGTCTTGTACCGAAATGAATTTCTTCATGTCTTCAAATGAGTTGCGCATTTCTGCCGCACTGCGAACGAGAGTAACTAACATCTCCGTATCTCGGGCGTTTCTTTGAGCATCGCGAACCGTCAACTACAAGTTATTGTTAGTGTCACCACATCACAAACAAATATAGAGCTAAAGCAGGAAGGGGAAAAAAAAAGAAAAAAATAGAGACCAGGGAGAGAATGAACGCGCGGGGTCACAAACATGGTCCATTAATGCAACAATATCCTTCGACTGGATCCTATCGATCCCACGCCCAGTAGCGCTGTCGTATAGAGGGGATGCGATGCCATGAGAATAGCCACTAAGATGTCGTTTATGCGTGTAAGGATCGTCATCGTTCAACGGGCTACTGAACGGAATGTCCTCCAATGCCCCTAAACCCTTTCCTTTTGGCTCCGGAGTAACAGTGCTAGCAGACCGATGGTT
This sequence comes from Amauroascus niger, assembly GCA_001430945.1. NCBI lineage: Eukaryota > Fungi > Ascomycota > Eurotiomycetes > Onygenales > Onygenaceae > Amauroascus > Amauroascus niger. The sequence continues at coordinate 427,368 of LJPK01001226.1, forward strand.
TGCCCCAGAAATATAGCCCTCGTCTTTCCCTCCTCCTGGAGAGATCACATCGACGCGACCGTTGGGATAAGCGTTTTGCTCATGGTAGTAAGGCTGATCATGCTCCTCGGAGATAACCCCCAATCCTGCAGGGCCGGATCTGTCCATGAGCATGGGACTTGGCTCAAGCGTACCGTTGTAATGGTTGGGCTCTGCCATGTTAACTCCCGGAGGTGTGGGACCGAAAGGCCAGTGGTCACGACCGTCATGCGGCAAGCCACCGATGGGACCTTGGATAATCGAGGGATTCGTATTGATCTCTGACCCTTCCGAATCTAGTAAATGGCCAATTTCGGGAATCGGACTCCCAGCAGTAGGAAGACCAGTGGCACCCATCTGCGGTCTATCATCTTCATCCGTCGAGTTTGCGACGCTCTGAGGCGGTGAACTGACTCCCATACGTTTCTGGAACGACGTCTCCGCGGGGCCTGACGAAACATCCAGTTGTTTTTTGAGAGGGCTACCTTTTCTGGACACAGTGACATCTTTTGTTAACTCTCTTAGCGATCCGGAACCCCAACTTCGAGGACGGCCGGGTGAGCCCACAGTCGGAGAATGAGTGCCACCAAAATCTACGACGGACGGATCAAGCAGGGACGCCACGGCAGATTCAACACCAAAGGGTGTATGTATAAACTCCGCATTTGCACCAACGCCTCTTGTGACTGTATGACCAGGATCCAGGGGATCATCAAAGTTCTCATCCGTGTAAGTAGTCAGTCGCTTCGCATCAATGCTTCCCAGCTCCGTCTCCTCCCCTACACTTCGGTGATCGACATCATCTCCTTCATGCTGACTTTCTTCCCAATTATCACTGTGCGAATGTTTTGGCGAGTCCCCGTATCCGAGCTCTACGCCAGATTCGTTGTGATGGTCGCTGAGCGCTCTCCGTCTCTCGCTACTATGGTCTGTATTTCGCGTTGACCTAGCTAGATCAGTGCTTGGCGCTGAAGAAAGTGAGTCAATCGATAATCGATGATCGCGGGGCAAAGGGATCTGACGGTCATCTCCCACGTCTTTCTCATTCTCTTCCTGCTCCTCTTGGTAACTTGCAACGCTTTGGATGGGGCTAAGGGCACGTCGATATAGATATTCATGGTGAGCGCCGTCGTTTTCGTAACCACTATTGGTGTCAATCTCTGGGATATTCCGACTCTGAGAAATATCTTGTTCACGGAATGGTTCTTCCTCTATTTGGTCAATATTGAGAGGCGGGTTGGAGAGATTGCTTCGAGAGGTTTTAAGACTCTTGTTAGAAGCGCGTGGAGTAACCAAGGGTGAGACAGTCTCCCGGAGGGTGCCTCGCGGAACTTCTCCATGCAGCGGGCCAGCGGTATTATCGGACTGTTGTGATTGGATAGATTGCCTGGTTACTTGTGATTCCAATTCACTTCGTAGATGAGGCATGGGGGCCACGTCGTGCTTCTCAAATACAAGTTCCGTGTCATTATAACCTCCGCTTCCGCTGCGGCCCGGTTTCCGTTCCCGCTTGCTCCCAAAACTTGAAGTGGAGTCATGATGTTTCAAGGCAGCCGCAGTGAGCGCGGTTCCAACGATCTTTGCCGCTTCTGCGTCACGAAGACCCTTGCTTTTCTTTCGATGCACTCCCGGCTCTTCTGGGACGAGAAGACCGGACGATTTCGGGACTTTTTTTTCGCGTGGCGGCGAGCGCTGTTTTTTCCGTCTTCGCTCTTTTCTGCTGCTATACTCGTTTGAAGGGCTGAGCGGGCTCTGTGGCTCTTCGCTGCTAACCACCACCCGCGGTTTGCTCACATCGGGAGCACTGGCGTGCTTTGACAGACGTCTGGTTAAATCCTCTTTCGAGCCAACACTCCCTGAGACGCGGGATGCGGTTGTATCGCGCTCAAATTTTTCACGGTTGGATTGCACCTTTTGGTCTTTCTTCAACTCTTTCAATTCGGGAAGGATGAGCCGACGAATCGCATCTTCCACTGTTTCCAGCAGTTTTGGGTTATTAAGAGACGAACGGGAAGTTCCTGATCGAAAAGAATATTGGTCGCCGCCCTTGTTGTGCGAAAGCGCAGAGTTACTGAGGAGGCTGGACTCTGGGCTTATCAGATCTCTCTCTCGGTGCTTTCCTGATCGTTTCCTTGACGACTTTATATCCGAATCAAATACGTCCTTTCCAGTGTCCCTACTCCGGGTGCTCTCGCTTTGTCGTTGTTTCGGACGCGAGATGTGTTCTCTCGGCACACTGCTCAGTTTCTCGGCTGCCTTTTGCGCTATCCTCTCGCGACTCAGGCTGCGGCTTCTTCTCCGAGAGGGCGTCTTTAGAAGGTTATCATCTTGCTCGAGATCCTCCTCGTCGCTATAACTATGGCGCCTACGGCGTTGAGTTTGTGATGCGCCCATTGTACTCCCAAATGTACTCTCCGGGGGCATCGACGAAATCTCCGACGTGGGCTGGATGTATCGTGAAGAAACAGCACTGTTCTCGTCCACAAATTCAATTTCTAGTGGTGGGCGAGGGGCTGTCGGGGTCTCATCTGCGGATGTAGCCACCGAACTATCATCCGGAGCTGCCTCTGTCGAATCCTTTGTCCGGCTGGGCGTTCCTAGCGAGATGCGCCTGGTGTATGACGCCTTGCGGCTGGAGGAAGAAGTCTCGGTGATGTGAACGTGGTCGTCCCGATCTTTGTTTTTGCGTGACGAGGATGGCGTTACCCTGACACGAACACTGGGTCGGGAGTTGACACCACCGGTTTTCTTTCCCCCTTCAAAGTACTCTATCAGCAGGGAGGTGTGCGAGTTGTGTCCTTGGCGTGACACCTTGCCTTCCTCACGGTCGCGAGGTTGGGATTTGCGGCGAGTGGAGATGGTGACTGGACTTCCGTCGTCAGGGATGGAGTAGGATGTCTTGTCAGTTCGGCGGGAGATGTCTGTGGCGATGTCGGTACCGGTGCCGGTGCCGCTGCCACCAGTTGTGTCGAGGAAGGTAGAATCTGTGGGTGCTGGGAGAATTGGTTTCCGGGTGTCAACACCCATCTCTGCTAAGACCCTTATCCGGCCAATATCATACTCAATAAACTAAGAAAGAAAGATTTTTTTTTTAAAAAAAAAAAAAGATAAGAGCGGGATGGAAGAGTGAGAGGTGAAAGAGGGATTGTAGACTTCGTATGAGTGTACGGGAAGCACTTTCGTGTAGAATTGGAATAAGCGAAAGAAATCTGCAGGATTCGGGGACTGTGAAGAGCTAACAATTGTCTTTGTTGGCGGGCTTCTGGAGTTGTGTATCTGGCTTTCTGTGATACAGCTAATGATTTACCTGCTCAGAAGGGCTGATTGTGGCCGTGCCGTCTAGTTGACTATCCCCACGATCCTAGAAACAAACCCCAGTCAGCCAAACCCGCCAGTCTCAATCGAGTAGAAGTTGCCTTGCCGTTTCCACCAGCAGCAAAAAAAAGGGGACGTCGAAGGGTATTGTGAGGAGGAGAGATGGACGATGCTCACAATATGGATTGTTTGAAGCTGGCTTGTTTGCTTTGTTGTTGGCTGGGGGGTTCCCTCGAGGACGAGCAGCGACTGGGGGGGGTGGGTGGTTGGGTCAACGATCATTGATCAAGTGGGTTTTCGAGCTAGCAGGTGCAAGGCCACTATTCGCCCAGCCCGGGAAACGGGATTGAACGAGCGTGCAACCGGAGGAATTCAAACCGACACAGTAAAGGTGACTTGGAGAGAGGTAGGACAGCTAGAGAAGAGATTGAAAAGAAAAAAGAAAGAGGGGGAGAGAGAGAGAGAAGTCTTGAGGGATAAACTAAGGCGGTGGTTTAAGGCGATAGAAGGGTGATGGTGGGGGAAAATGAACGGCAGGTGATACAGACAAGGCGCGCGAGGAGGAAGAGGAGAGAAAAGAAGAAGAAAAGGTCCGTGAAGTGATTCCGGGTGGCTGGCAAAAAGAGGGCGAAGAAAACGATGGGGCGTGCGTTGTCCACTCCCTGAGTCCTTCTGCTCTTTTTTATTTTCTCTCCCATTCGCCCCAGAGATCCTAGTTAACTTATTAACCTAGCTAGCTAGTTAACCAGAGAGAGGGGAGAGAGAAGACAGGCAGAAGAGAAGAAGCAGGGCGGGCAGAGCAAGGCTTCTTCTCAACAATTGGTGGTCCTTGAAGAGCCAATGAGGAGGAGTAACCAGGCCTAAGAAACCTGCCGTTCGTTCCCCTGGTGAATATGTCTTCATGAGTGAATATATATCTCCTAGAAGTTACAAATCTATGCTGCTACAGATAAACTAACTACAAGATAAGTCCTTGTTGAAATGTCAACAAACATAAAGAATAGACCTCTTCTGGATATCTCTGGAACCGACTGGGGAACAAACCCAACAACGACCACAAATTCATCTCTCTCTCACATAACTAGTTAGTTAAGTTAATTCACCATGGGGCAGTTCAAGCATCACAGCCTCTTGAAGAGAAAAAAAAAAAAGAGAGAGAAAAGGCAGCCCTATCATGTTTGATTCCTTGCATCTTCCTGCCACTTACTTCGCCGTCCCGTCCACCCAAATAAATGATGTTGATGCAAAGTTCAGATTTTTTCACTTCCTCATTGTTTGATATCCCATGGTTATTTCCCTCATTGTTCTGTATCACCATGGTATTGATTTTCTCTTTTTCCTTACCGGAGACCCGCATTGGCCAATTGAAATTCAGCAGTGTCCATTTTAATTTTGCTGTAACTTAACCAGTCTGTAATTCAATATAAACAGATTGACCATGCGGAGACGGTACCTTGAAAGGGTAACTAGTCCGCAACCTCACTAAGTCTGTCCCTGTTTCTTAAAGCCGGATTGAACCGCTTCTCTTCTCTTCTCTTCTTCTTTTTTGTTTTCAGCCGATCTGCCTCTCAATTCTCAGCACCCACATTGATCAGGTTTGCCCGTATCAAACCAAAGAATATCAATCCCAGAAACAAGCCATACCTGCAGCCGGCTGCTGGGACCGCAATTCTCCAGCAACTAACCTCCGCATATTCTGACCCGGCCCGGGAGAACCGAAGCAGCCATGCTGTGGTCCCGATATACCCTCTTCTGCACATTCGCCGCTGCTCTGAGCGGCCACAGCAGCGCCTCCCCGGAGGTGTTTGGGAAAAGACAGGATACCATTGAATGTGAGAAAAACAGAAAAAAAAATCACGCCCGGCCCCGTTTCTTTCTCATTGTTTTCTTCCCCTATGGAAAACGTCATCGCTAATTGTTTCATGTTTTCTCTCGCTCAGCCGACCTTGTCTCTGCAACCGATCTGACCTCAGCTGCAGTGGAAACCCCGGCAGCCACCACCTCATCCGCCGTGACCGAGTCTGTAGCCCAAACCACAGATGCAACTCCCACGGCAACTTCCACAGACGGTGGTTCTGCCCCCGAGCCGACCAGCGATGTGGAGCCGTGTCATGCTGAGGAAGACAGCCCGATCTACCCATTCTGCGACCCGTCTAACGGGAAGGAGATCATCGTCGGAGAGAAACAGCAGGGTAACCGCGCCCCCAAAACCTATCTATCACACACTCCCTTTCCCCATCAAAAAACCACAAAAACTAACCTCTTATGCGAAAAATCTCTCAGTAACATGGAACGTCGACGCCTTCGCAATCAACTCCACCGTCCTAATCGGCCTCGACTACGTCAACACCACCGAAAACGAGGGTAAACCCGCCTACATCTCCGACCGCCAACCCAACAAACTCGGCTTCTACGTCCTCGAAATCGACAAATCCTGGCTCCGCGACAAATCCCGCAACAACCTCACCTTCTACATCGCCAACTACGACCTAACCTCCGACTCCCACAGCGTCAAGAAAATCGGCCCCACAATCTCCGCCATCAAGAAACCCGTCGAGCACTACCCGCCGCCTCCGCCCCACAAGCCCAACAAACTGGGCTTGATGGTCGGCCTGCCGATCGCCCTCGTTGTCGTCTTCCTTATCGCCGGCGGCCTGTGCATCGGGATGCGGAAACATCGCAGCATCGGGCTGGGCAGCATCATGGGCGGTCGACGGAGTAAAGGGTACGGTGGCGCGAAATCGCGAGCTGAGAGGCTAGGAGGGCGTGGAAGACGGCGAGACCGGTCGTTTAGAATGGACGATCTGGAAGACCCGGATCGGTATACGGATAGTCCGCCCAGGAGGGCGGAGAATGATGGATTCGATGAGGTTGACGGAAGCCAGGGGGCGGCATTCAAGACAGAACTCTCACGAATGAAGTCCTGGAGGTAAAAAGTATCAAAAATAAAAAGGAAAAAAAGATACATTGGACATTAAATGCCGCCAGAAAAGGGGGCAGGGACATAGAAGGCATGTGTCCCTCGGGCTTTTAGCAAGACAGGCAGGCCTGCACTGTCTTGCTTTTATAACACGGTATGCTTGGATTTAAGTGAGGATTGCCCCAAGTGATTTCTTTTTTTTTTTCACTTGCTTGGGGAACTCGTAAACATTCTTCTTGTGTGTATGGTATAATCATCATTGATTACTAGATTTCTCTCTTTTTTTTTGCCTTGCACTGGGGTATGTTATGCAATATGATATGATGAAGAAAAAGTCAAGAAACAGGACATGATGAAGGAAAAGTTGGGAATTATACAGCTGGGAATAGGGGGGCCATTTGTGAAACTGCAGCACTTTCGAAACTGCAGCACTTTCCTTCTTCCTTAAATGGCTAACTATACATTGTATGTAATAGAATGAAACGGATGATAAACCAATCCTTTTCCCATTTTATTTTCTGCAATACATATTTGCAGTAGAGGATCAAGTCAACCGGTGTTATGTGCGGATGTGGAATGGAAGAGGGAATGATAGATACATACACATCTCTTCCATGCAATGCAAAGATTAATTAGATCCAGAGGGGATAAAACATTAACAATGTCAGATGCAGACCCAGTAAGGGTTGTGCGAACCATGTAAACAGTAGGCTTTTTGTTTGTTATAAAGAAAAAGTGAACAAGCTATGCCAGTGAAGAGTGAATTGAAGATATCATATTGAAAAAGCATGCATCGCGAAAACCAACAACCAAAAAAAAAAA
>LJPK01001156.1:0-10138 GCA_001430945.1 Amauroascus niger
AACAATAGCAAAGACTGTCAAAGGTAACAAATGATCTCAAATATGTCAAAGAGTCACAATTTTTTTCAAAGGTGACAAAGAGTTGTAAAGAATCAAAGGTTTGTAAAGAATCAAAAAGTCATAATAAATCAAAAAGTCATAATGAATTTTAAAGGGTCAAAGAGTTGTGATTCTAACATAAAGTAGAAGATGAAATGAAATAAGTTCAGTAGTATTAATAAAATTAGTATTCTAATAATAACAGCAATTTCAAGAAGTTAGTATGTAGATCAGTAAGATAATTAAATTAAAATATTATATATACAATCATCATCAGCATCTCATTGATGAATAAAACAACTATAATTAACTATGAAGTATGTATCACTTAATTGATTAACAATTAATATGACAGAATTCAGCATACTATCTATAATATATCATATTTTAAAAAGATCATACATGAAGAATGATTTTCTACTCATACTATATCAAATATATAATGTTCAGAAACAAGATTTTCTTTAAGCATATAAATATTAATATGTCTGATATAGTAGCAACTGAAAAAGAAATAAATATTATTTAAAGATTATTAATGCTGACAAATAAATATAGGAGTGACTGCATATAGATTCTGTTAAAAATGTATAAATATTTGAAAAAATGATGAGAAAAAATTATTCAAAGAAAATTAGACATTGATAAATTTATTTATTAAATTAAAGATATTATATTTATAAAAAAAATAAATAATGATATCAATCTCAATAAATCAATGTGATTTGTAATGTATTTGATATATACATCATATTATCAGCTCTGTTACATAAAGCTCATAAATCAGCAAAAACATCATAAAGAATAATGTTATTATAATATATGGTAATTCAGAATAATCACAAAACACTAAAAGTATTAGAAACTAAAATGTTATGTTAATTATTCACAGCACATTGTGGTTTGATATCAGAATCAGCTTTTTCAAATAAACATTCAAATTAATATATCATTATTTTATATTTTTTTAATGATAATGCAGCTTCAAGATCTTAGATTAATATTAGATGCTTTAATAAATAAAAAACAATGGAATATTTTAAAAATGATTGCTGATTTAGATATTCTGTGTAATATTAATAAGAATACAGTCATTATATATATTAAAACATGGAGAGAAAATGCAATGTTGATAGCAGATAAAACATTGATTAATATTTTTAAATTAAAATGAAGAATCTTTAACAGCAAATTCTATCTATACTGCATGAAGAATACACTTAATTCAGCATTGATTATTGATGAATTAATAAATACACATATGTCATCATCATCATCATTTAGAAAAAAAAAAGTAGATGAACACTATTAGTCTGTCTTATATTTTTATTATTTTTTACTATTTATTACTGTGTGCTAAATTGAATATTTATCAGCTCTTTATTTTGTTTATTTAATTTACAAAAACTTTGACATTTTTATCAAAATATAATGAAATTGATGCTGAAAAGATATGCAGTAGAAGAATCAAAAAAATATAAGCTTCAAATCTGAACAAAAGTGAATGATTTTTTTATTTGTCATTCAATGCAATATCTATTTATTAATTTTTAATTTTTCTTTCTTTTTCAGATAATATAAGCATTGTGTATTACTAGATTTTGATTGTTACTTAGTTATTTATATGAGATTGATTTGTATCTTCTAAGTCTATAATATTGATTGTATTATTCCATTCTCATTATTCACTGTTTTGATTTCTATCTATTCATTGTATTTTTTATTTACATTATTCATTAATCTTCTATTATTCAGACATTATGAGTGATAATGTTGATCAGAAGTGTCTTTCTACAGTATTTTCTACATACTGAAAATCAATAGAACACTACATTAACAAAAATGAGATGATAGCTATTTCATTATGCTATTATCATGCTTTGATGAGACATTCTTCTATTAAAAACAACTTTTTTCCCAATTCTCCACTTCAATAGTAGCAGTGAGATTGATACTTAAAATGACTAAGTGAGTAATGATAATGATGAGTTGATTGATACTTATATAAAACAAGAAGTTGATGTCTTGACAAATGAAGAAAAAAAAAGTTGATATTTTGATGAGAAAAGAGAAAAGAGAAGAGAAGATTGATGATGAAGAGAGTGATAATAAAAGAGATGATGATGAAAGAGATGACTTATCTTTATAAAATAAATGTCTTTTTACACTGAATTGTTCAAACAGTTATTTTTTCTGTATAACAAGTTCAGAATTCTTGCTTAAATCAAAAAAATTCAACTTAAATTTTACAGTCATCATTATAATCAACTGCATATTACTTATATTGATTATTATGTGCTTTTAGTGCATCATATTAAAACAAAATTTATACAACTGTTAGTATCAATATTATAGAATGAAGTAGATTCATCAAAATCTACATTCAAAAAGTGTAATCAAAAGAATTTAAGTAGTTTTCTAAATAACAGTACATTGTTGATATACAAAAGCTTCATTTCTGAAAACATTCAGAACAATTTTATAAATAAAATATTAAAAAATTACAATTAAGAAAATGAGAGCAGTGAACTTCTGAAAATGTCTAATTTCATTTAATACATCTAATAAACTTTTTAGTGTATATTTTATTACAGAATTTCATTATAATTTACACATTTCAGACTCTTCTCTCAGTAATTTAATAAACTTGAAATTTATTATCAGAAAAATAGTTTTATTTATATAATTAGTATGTGTTTATTTATTTTGTTGTGTCAGATATATCATTTATTATTTTATTTTGTAAGAGAAATCACAAACAATAAAACATATAAAGAGAAAGAAAGAAAGAGAAAACAAAGAAGTACAAAAAATAACATCTCAATATTTTAGAGCTTTGAAAGAGAAGAAGAGAAGAAAAAAAACAAAAAAAAACTTATTTGAATATTCTGTTGTTGTTTTAATCTCTAACAACAAATTTATAGTAATACACTTTGTAATTATAAACAACAGTAATCTATTAATAAATAAATATCTTTTTTTCTCTACTTTCTCTTAACTTTTTTCATTCAGTATCATTAATCTCTTTTCAATCAAACTTTTATTAATTAAATTAACAGTATTCAACTACATGATCATAATTTTCAGAAACTATTTCATGCAATTTAAAACACATTCTGTTTGTGAGTAATATCAAACACTGTCCAATTTTACTCAAGTCATTTTTAAAATTAAAGAAATCAATTACAAGATCTGTTTTAATGGATAAAAGAAAGCTTAAATCCAGCTTAATTAATATAAATTATTCATATCAACTATTAAACATTATTTAATTTAACATTAATTTTTAAAAAGCAGTCAATGCACAAGATTGTGTTGCTTAATAATACATCTCTACTGCTTAATAAAACACTTCACAATGCTTAATGAAACACTCTCTGAAACATGAGTGCTTATGTAATTTTTTTCCACAAGCTACTAAACTGCTTTAGATATAGTCATTCCACAAATATACTATGTGTTTCTCAGAGTGAGCTCTGAGAAGCAAAATCATACAAATTTTCAATAGAAATCAAAATCAGTTTTATTTTCTATCTGAGTCTTGTTTCATGAGCTTCTCTTTCCTCCTCTTTTACACATTTTTAATCTAAGACTCTTTTTGTGTTCTTATAGATATGAACTTGTGCTGAAATCTGTACTGAATTAGATTGCTTAAATGTAAAAAAATTCTGATAATTGTTTGTAACTTTTCATGCACATTCACAACTTTATTTATGATAATTAATTAGTAGATTAGATGCTCTGTGAGATCTGTCTTAATTGGTGATTTTATCTTTTGAAAATTTTTGAATTTTTGAATTAAATTGTTGAAGCAGATCAATTAATTCACACAATCATCACTGAAAATAAAAATTTTGTATTTCAAATGCAAATGCTGATGATCTGAAAAGAAGATAATAAGAAGTTAATAAATACAACAAATTTTTATAGATTGTTATAGACCTTCTGTACAAGAAATCAAGTATATAAAAACATTAAAATATCATATCACAAAACTCTTTACATGCAGCAATGTTACACTTGAAATTCTTCACAATATATGTTAAAATAAAGAAATAAATAATGTCATCTGTACATTAATCTAAGCTTATTCTAATACTTTGAAAATCTGATCATTTATTTTCAAAATTGTAAGCTTCATTCACTGTATAGCACTATTTAAATCATAAAGTAAGATTTCAAAATCTGTTTTAATCAATGCATAAGCACTCTCAATTCATAATGTAGTCATATTTTAAAAGTACTTGTGTTAATTTATTCATGTATACACAAATTATTTCTTCTACAAAAATCATTGTTGTGTTAAATAATTCAAAATTTAAAAATATTGCTGTTTATATTTCTTCTTAAATTTTATTTAGATATTAATGTATTTGTTTCACAGTTTAAGTACAATAAACACTACCTCATACATGTAAAAAAATTGTTCAACACTAATTGATATTTTTGTTCAATTTTATAGTTGTAAATTATTATATTTTTTTCATTTTCTACTTCAATTTTGTGACAGAAATATAAATGACAATATTTAATAAATTCATATTAATATATCAGATGCAATAGATAACAGCAGTCTTTAAAAAAAAATTTAATTATATTATAAAATCCTTGCTCATTATCAATAAAAATGTAATTTGAAAAATTCAATTCTTAATAAGTATATTCAGCATTCAATTACTGAAGAGTTCATGTAAAATTATTTTTTTGCTAATAAGTTAAAAAGCAAAAAATCATAAAAAAGATATTTTTTAAAGCAGTGAATTTCACAATATTGAGAAGAGCTATTTTCAAATGATTTATTTTATAAGTTGTATCTGTGAAAAGAACATATGAAATTTGTTTAAAAAGATCAATACATTGATGATGTATGAAGAATAAGTCAGTTAACATATTATTTTGTTTGTGAAATGCATGAACTCAATCTTTCTGCTTTTGAAAATTTGTAGAAAATGCTTAAATTAAGATTCTGTTATCAAGAAATTCAATTCATCTCTCTTTTATATGATTGTTGATATCATGATGAGAGAATTTAATTTCTAAATTATTTACTAAAAAGACATTCAGTATATTCTACAGTATGATATCAATTTAAATTATAATTTGCATCTCTTTCTGACACTTTACAAACTTAATTTAGTGATGCACTGAATGCAAAAATCAATAATTTAAAAAATAATTGTGATTTTTATTTTGAACAAGTGACAATCTTGTTTTTAACTTATTGTTATTTAATGCAAGACATCTATCTGCTTAATCTCTATTTAGTTGAATTATGATGATGATCTTGCCTTCAGCTTTATAATAAGTTATATTAGAATTCAATATTTCAGACATCAATGGTATTTAGATGATAAACACATAATGATTGTTTCTCTGAGATTTCTATGATGTCACATGACTGCATCATTGTTAAAATAATAAAGTAGATAATCTGAATATTTCAGACATTGAAGATCTTACTTTATTTAATAATAATACTAAATAAGCAGTTCACACAGCAGAAAACTTATTTATAATACTGAATTTTATTCTGATCAGATAATTCAAATTGATTCTAGTGTATATAATATTATATTGATTTATGATACTTAATAACTGTTTAAAAAATTGTAATCATATAATTTTGTGATTTAAAATGCAAATCAAAAAACTCTTGTGCAATTAAAAAAATACAAAATAACTTCAAATCTGTTGAAGAAGTAAAAGATAAAAATGAAGCTTGATTCATCATAATATTAAATAAATATTGAATTTATGAAAGCTGAGAAGTCAAATGTAGCACAATCATAAATCAAACTTTCATTGAGAGATTTCTAAGATGAAAGTTTGAACTGCTCTGATGATAAAACTTCAACACTGAATTAAAAAAATGTAACTTTCATTAAAGCAGTCTAGCAGTTTGTGAAAAAATATTACATAAACATTTATGTTCTGAAGAGTGTTTCATTAAGCAGTAGAGATATGTTATTAAGCAACATGAGATGTTTCTGTACACAGTCTCTATATTAATTTAAAGATGAAAAATTTAAAAAATATTATGAATTTCAGCTCATGATGACTCAACAAAAGAAGAAAAAAATAGAGAAAAATGTTAAATTTAGCACTTAGTCTGATCTTTTATGAACTGACAGCTACTTACATTTCAAATCTACAAGATGATTTTTGCAATTTTTGCAGCCATTATCAGCAAAATTACTTGATCTCAAAAATCTATTATAAATTTAGAAAAATGCTGATGACAAGTAGAAATTGAAAACATTAAATATAAGAATCTCTTTCTCTTCAAACTTTTCTTTTGAAAGCATTTTCAGTATTTTAAATTTTGGATCTGTTTTTCTTCTAGCTTAGACTTTGTAGTTAGTTTAAGATCATATCATAATACTGAAGATTATTTTATTTTACTTTTTTTTACTTTTTCAGTTAAAAAAACATTGACTTATTAAGATCAGTTTAACATACTTATTGATCTTAGCCATTTATCTTTATCTTCATTCTCTTATTCTTCTTTATTTATCATCAACATAATCAATCTGAACACATTGATAAAGCTCAGATTAAATTCAAATTCATTAAATTCAAATGTGAACTTTGATCAGGGAAAACAAATCAATTAGAAAAATAAAAATCAGACTTTCAGTTTAGTTAATGTAAATTAAATGAATTAAATAAATCTCAAATTGAATTTATCAGAAAATTAAAAAAATCAAATTTCATTTAAGAAATTTATTAAAATAGTTCAGAAAGATTCAGTTATTATCTATACTGAAATAAAAAAGCATTTCAAAAAGTAAGAATTTTAAATGTTTAAATAAGTAATAAGATATTTAAGCAGATTAATAGAATTAAGACATTGAAAGCTTAAATAATAGCATTCATGAAAGAATAAGATGATTTCAGAGATGTCTGTGTTAGAGCATTTATATATACAATTAATAAATCAGCAAATGAACAAACTGTGATCTTAATTAAATTAAAAAAATTAATAAAAATGAATGATTCAAAAAGAATCTACTTTTAAATATTGATTTTTTAAAATAAAGATAAAGTTGAAAAAGAATGCAGATCATTTTTCAACTAAATTCAATGAAATTATTTATATTAAAAATGAAACAGATGATAAAGTGATCTGTCATTTAATTTTTTAAATAAAAAATGATCATCTGAAACATTATAAAATAGTGAAAAAAATCTCTACTCAACTGAAAAAGATTTACAAGAATTTTAATAAACTGCAGAATATTAAACAGAAATACCATTAATTAATCATACAGAAAAATGACAATTATTGTTAGGACCTGCCCGGCAGTTGCCCAGATCCCGGAGCTCTTTGCGATCATTGAGGTCTTTGCTATCAAAGACCTCTTCGCGATCTAGGCGATTGCCATTGCTAGTAGGGCCTCGTGGTTCTATATAAACCCCTCTGCCCCCAGACCCCTCTTCCTGGCAGCATCTTTAGTGTTCTAGATTCTTACCTACCTTTCTAGAGGGCTTCGGCCTTTTAGTTAGCTTGAGGTTCTATCAATTATTATATTTTTATTATTAAATTTTTGCAACTAGTCAGAACAGTCAAAATTTCAAAAAAAAAAAAAAGATATAAATAACTTTATTAACAAACTTTTTTAATAAAATACAGAGAGCAGTGACTGCTGTAGAATTTCTTATTAATTTATTCAACAGCTTTCAGAAGCTTTAGTTAAAGACTGCATATATTTTAAAAAAAATTAATTATGAGAAGGACCTCGTGGAGTGCATACAATGAAGACAGCAATTTAAGAATGACACTGAAATTAAAATGGTGGCAGTGAAAATGGGTAACCTCCACTTTTGGTTCGAAAAATGCTTATAAGAAAACTGTACATGCCCAATAGAATGATACTCCAAACCACAATACTCACCTGCTGCATTTTGACATCAGCAATTCGTGGTGTTTTGATAGCTAATGTTATCAAAGTGAAAGAGAGAAGGCCGTCTTGAAATTACATTAGTCGATACTTTCAATCACAGAAGTAAAGTTGAGACTTACAGATCGCAGCAACTATTTGGCTTTCCAGCCCAAATTGGTTTGAAAAGCCACCAGCGAAATAAATTATACCACCTTTACTGTCACCTGTCACGTATGGAACCTTTCTTATGTGATTGAACATATGACCGCTTGTAAAGAGAAGAAGAGCAATCAAACTCATAGCAGCCCATATATTTCGATTTCGTAAAACCGGTAAGATATAAGGAGAAGAGACAGCGAAAATGGAGATTAAGCAGAGAAGCAGCGTAGCCATCCCGAGAATTCGAACGTAGTTAGTTGGGCGAACAATATCAGGCTTTGGACCTTCAGGTAAGTGACGGTTAATCCATGCGTAAAGCTGATCTGCCGAAACGGGTCTAGAATGTATCAAAATAATGCTCAATCATACGTCAAATATGGGGTTATTATCATGAACTCACCCATTGAAATCATATCGAAAGGGTGAGCCGTCGATTCTCGCATCTCTTCCAACAGTTGGAGGGAAAAGTAACAACACAGGAGCAGTTTGAAGCATGAGCTAGACAGCTTTCAGTAATGACGTTCATCCCTGAAATATATTCTCTAACCTTCTGGAAGACGGTTTTTCCTTTCTCAAAATCCAATGTGCCGAAAAGCAGTCTCGTGGAAACTTGAGGCGATCCCTTATTCCAACTCCTGGCTAAGAGATCCCATTCAGGCTGTAAGTCTCGACAGAGTTGGCACCCATAACGAGCGTCCGCTGCGGTAAGAAGAATAGCTGCGTGATAGTCGCGAGGACTTGCTACTATCTCATTATAACGAGAATCGTTGATTTGAATCGGCAAAGCTTTCGAGAGGGACCTGAATTGATCAAACTTGTCGACCGCCACGGCGGAAGCGAGAATAAAACACAAGCTGAGAAGGGAAAGGTATACGGCCTTCAACATCTTTGTCATCATTTTGCAAATGTATATGGAATGACTGAAGAGGAATGAGTTATGCCATTGAATTTGTGCAAAAATAAAGGTAACTTGACTTTTTAGTTTGCTGCCCACCTAAATATTTGCCATTGAGGCATAACGAGCTTATTGATTATTGTGCCGACACTAGGGTTACTTGAGGTATTTGTTGGGGTGCTTACGTAAGCAAGTTACATAAGCCGCCCTAGTCTTCTTCTCATGGATCAACCGTAGACCTTGCTTGCATTGTAGGTAGGGTAACTATCTAGTGGAGCTACATACAAATGGTTGTTTGTGGGTCATGTGGCCTAGGGCTAGCCGTATTACCTAACACCCCCCATGCAGCGGAGCCTGACAGCCTCTTAAGATAGGCCCATGAATTTCCCCAGGTTGAATTCTTACCAAATCTCCTGAATCTGTAATAATAATAGATTACAGAATTGAGATTAACTTTTCTGTTCCAGTCTAGTGCAGAAATGGCCAGAATCATATTATTCATTAAACGTCTTTCACCTTCAAAGCATTTTGAAAATCAACAAATGAATTCTTCACTAGAGCTTTGATAAGCCCATCAGCTTGATTTGAGCTTGTGACAATGTGTTGAATTGTTATCTCATCTTTCACAACTTAATTCCATAGTAGATGGTAACAAATTTCAATATGTCTAAATCTTTATGTCAGAGCTTAATTTTTTGTGAGACCAATGACTTTCTTGTTGTCAATGTTTAATCTTGAGGTTTTCAATTTTGCTGAATCTTCATTAATGATCTCTTCATCTATCAACAGATCATTGATTCATACAAACTTACATATTATCTCATTTACTGTAATGTATTTGACTTCAGTTATCAATTTAGATACTAAGAGCTGACACTGAGATCTTTATAATATTAGCATTTCATTGACTGTTATAATGTAGCTATTTGTTAATTTATATGTTAGATTGATATCTGCTCAGTCAGAATCTGATCAAACTTATAGTTTTAACATTTTTTTATTTAAGCTGTCTTCTTCTGTTTTAAAGATAAGATTTTTACTTTTCATATTTTTTAAGTAGTAAGGTAAATGTTTCAGAGCATGTCAACACTTTCAATTTAATTAGCTGTTGAATTTAGATAAATAATTAATTATAAATATGATGTCTGATCTGCAACAGATC
>LJPK01001161.1:0-16093 GCA_001430945.1 Amauroascus niger
GGGAACCTGGAAAACAGACAGCCAACCAACATGAGGAGGGTGGGATTCCACAAGGAAACGAGGTTCAGGTCCATCTTGGAGAGTTCAACCTGGGCCCATCCAGACGGTTATTTCCCGTGGCATCTTGTTCTGTTCGCCGATGCGGATGCGTTTCGGTCTCGATTGTCGTGTTTCTAGTTTTTGTAGATTAACTAGTTATTGGTTAAGAAGAATAATCCTTTTTTTTAGTTTACTGTTGGGAGTCGCATTGCGCGTAAATAACTAACTTGCCAGGGGGTGTCAAAAAATCCAACCGCCAACTCTTCTGCGACAACCCGCGCACCCTTCTGACCTTCGTTCAGGAGCAGATTCGAAACCTGAAAGGACCAGCGGTTCTCCATGCGATCTGAATAACCACGATGAGCGATGCCGGAGCCGCCGGAAGCGACGGTGGCAGGGAGTCTAATCATACGCGAGAAGATAGCCATGAGCCCAACGCTTCAGGGCAAAAGGGCGGGCCCGCCGTGAAGGACAAGCACTGCCGCTACTGCAACCAGCTGTTCACGTCCTCTTCGCTGGGCCGTCACCTGGATCAGTACCTCTTCAAGAAGAAGCCCGACGGGATCCACAATGTCGAGGAGATCCGTCGTCTTCGCAGCGGGATCACCAGGCGGACCGCGCGCAGCTCGAATAATCGGCAGGCAAGCCCAGAAGATGCTGGGAAGAAACCCACCCCGGACCCGCATACCATCCCTCCGTTGCAGCTGAATCCACGGGGCACGGGAAAGGGATTTCGAGTGTTCTTGAATCAACCGAGCTGGCAGGCTACCGGTGTGATCAATGACATCCCCAACTCTACCCCGGTGTCGCGACTCAAGATACCCGCCACGCCGCTGGAACGACTGAATCAATTGACGGACTCGAATCCTGAGACAGCGAGAGCCCTGGAATTGGCATTACGCGAAGTACTTGATAGCGTCAGAGCCGCTACGTAAGTTTTTTTTTTTTTTTTAAACCACAGAATTTGTTGCGCTGCGGGTAGCCTTTCTTTTCTTTTCTTTTTAATTCTCGCGCTGACGATGACCATGCTTTGTATAGTACACGCAAACCCTCCAGGTTATCCCCTTTTGATTTCGATCTTCAATCGCAAACCTTCCCGTCGTTGTGCCTGCAGGCCCTGCCACCTCCTCCGTGCATCTTCTCCACGCATCCCTTCGCCTCTCCAAACTCGTTTCCGATCGATCCACCAACGCCCAACCAAAGAGATATTGTCCAAGACGCTCTCCATGCACAGATACAGCAATGGAAGTCCGATCAACTCGGCGCTGCGGTATCTACCGCCCAGCATCCGTCACAAGTACCGTCGGTGTATCACGCAGGCTCCCCAAACAGTGACGCCGAGATGGTGGAGAGAACCTCCCAACAGCATGAAGAAATGATGATACGACATTTGGATCTGGCTTTGCGACACTGGATGGCACTTCCTCCGCACGAGCAACGGAACTTGTGGCATCTAGAGATCACTCGCGCATTCGTGAGGGAGACAGAAAAGAGGAAGCGGCTGGAGGAACAACTCAACAGAACACAGCAAGAAGCCAATCAATTACGCGCGCAGGTCGAGAGACTTACGTCCTGCCAGTGGCCCAGAGAATTCGCGATTTTCCCGCCCAACCTGCTTCCTCTTACACACGAAGTGGCTCGTGAGTTGGACGATAAAGAAAGCAAGATGAACAGCGCAGAGTCCTCCAGGTGGGACTATGACACCCTGGTTGCGAAGTGGAAGCGCGTGGTCATGCATGATAAAAGCATGGGGCGCTCTGGTGTTGGGGCTTACATGGACCCGATCATAGAGCGACAATACGCTGCGTCTGCCACCAAAAACCTCTTGCAGAAACTCCCAAACCCCAACAATGCTCCAAGCATGAACTCCAACCGCTTGAGTATGCCGTCGCCGTCTCAGCCTAGCAACCCCGTCTCGCCAGAATCGATGACTCAAGACCGCCAGCCGGTCAATCCCCCTACACCTTACGAAACCCGAGATCCCAACGACGTAACCGAGCCGTTCAGAGCGGCCAAACGGCAACGCACAGGGAACCATCAGTCCAATGTCTCTTTCACCAGCGAAGAGCTATCTGCGCAAACCCCGCCGACTTCCTCAATTCCACCTATGCGCAGCGTATCCGGGTCCACCGCCCATCCCGGCCCGCCCTCAAACTATTCATATAACGCTCCCAGCCCACTACCTCCGCCCAGCAGTGCTGGAAGGCCAATACCGCATTTCGTGAACCATGCCCATCGGCCGCCCAACGGCCCGTCTGGTTCTCCACATATAAATTCCGATCAACGCTCACATTTGGACCATCGAACGCCTGCGGAACGTGAAGTCTCAAATGCGATGGTGAGCATGCATCACGAGCCAGTCCCGCAACATCCAGCGCTTCCTCCGCCTCCGCCTCCACCTCCACCACCTCAGCAGCATCATCAATACAGTGACAGTAATAATCGAGCTATGCCGATGAATATCAATGCGTATTCGCGACATCAGGCTTGAGACGAACTGACGCACTCTCCCCCAATCCTGGATCTGAAAATAGTCATCAGCTATACCCTTATCTCCGTCATCGTTCTGCTTGGAACATGCGGAACTGTTGATCTTATTCGGGCGGTTTTGAAATTAGATATTAGACAAGAAACATCTCACGCTCTCTGGGAGGTGCTTTCGACAGATATCAATTGAAATTTCTTTTTTTTTTTTTTTCAATACTTACGAGATTTCTTTGTGACTTATTTCCAGCGTTGAGCTAGTTTCACTTTCAAAATGTTTGATGTCTGAATTCCTGTATTTTGGAGATAATGTCTATGATTTTATTTGCGTGTAGAAGAAGGCTGGGATATATATATATAGGTATATAGGCCTCTCATCCACATAACATTTCAATGATTCTTTTTATGTCCGTCATTCCAAATACATTCCTACTCCCATTTAAATCCATAAGATGCAAACAATTATATCCCGTTTTATATCATCTCCAAACATGTCAAATGTCCATCCAAAAAGAGAAGAAAAAAAAATAAAGCAAAACAATCAAAAACAAAAAGGGAAGAAAAACCGGCGACTCTCGAGCGCAATACAAGGGGGTATCTCGACGATCCTCAGGAGAGCCAGAGGGTACATAGTATAAAGGTCGGTTTTTTTTTTTCTCTCTCTCGATCATTAAATAGTAAACTCGTATTCTGTCATCTCGTTTCCGTTTCCGTTTTTTTCGTGTGAATTTTCGTCACTAAATTCTGGGGCAACGGGGAAAGTATTATACTGTCGACTCCAGTGCGAAGAATAGTTCGGAAAAAGGCCAGCCGTCGAGTTAGCAATGTCAACGATTCATTTTTATGTGAGGCTGCTGTCTGTCTGCAAACTGTGTGAAGGTTGAGAACATACCCTTTCGCCATATTATTAAAGACCCCAGAAATCATCCATCGCGCCATCAAAAAATCATCAAAACGCAGCCAAAAGTTCCACTTGATGATATGGGCTGCTCGGGCATCATTATGCTTCTTCGTCGATCTCTCTACTCGCAGCAAACATGGAGATTCGGTTCTGGGTTGCGTAGATGGCGTACCCCACTGCTGCGAGGATGATGAAGAGGATGATGATGATGATCGCGATGGTGATGTTTCTCTTGACCATGGTGGGCGATTATCTTTGTCTTCGTGACTCGAGTGACCCGGGCTAAGCAATAACTATGAATGCGTGCGAGGTGTAAGAGTGGGTGAGAAAGGTTGAGATGAAAGCGGGACGGTGGAAGGGAAAAAAGGCTGAGAAAAATCGGAGGGGATTGCGCAAAAGGTTTCCTCAAGGTGTTTCGAAAAGAACAGCGAAGAGTAACAGAACGGAATGAGGCAAAAACAGCCAGCTTTGCAGCAGTTAACTCCTCAATGAAAGATAGATCGAATTTATCCCTAAAAAATAGTTTTAAGCGCCCGGATGAAATCGCAAAATTAACTAGTTATTTAGTTAATAGGCTGGTGGTTTTCGTCCCATCAAATCAAGGCAACGACGGAGTGCGAAAGTAAACACTGCAGTTGTCCGGGCAACGCGGCCCAGAGCCCCATAAAAAGACTCTCCGCTCCGTTGGAACGTCATACCAACACCCGCCTTGTGATTCCCAGGGATGGTGAATGTAGGGAAAGGATGAATGAAGCTGCATGCCAGAAGTTTTATCAGAGCAACTCTGGTGTATTTACAGTCCATAAACAATTCAATCTATGCTAACACGGGAAACGTGTAATGTCGTCGAACAGAGTCAACTGCCATGGTTCGCCATTATTTGGCCCACGAGAGCCTTTCAAACCCATGGCTTGAATTCCTTTGAACTATTTCTTCTATTTATAGCTTGTTTTAGTCTTCCAAACGTTTTAGTTTCACCATACCCTACGGGGTCAAGACAAATTCTGCCTTGGAAGTTGTACATCGATCAAGGTCCACCACCCCTGGGAAAGCAATCCGAAGGAATATTCGGAAAGGTACTTGCAGAGCTTCTTTTACCAGCAGCTACCGCTTGGCTAGCTACGCGTCTGGCAGAACATTTGATATTGTCGTTTGAATGGCTGGTGTGAGGATATTGCGGGAAAGCCGCCCGTCGACGGGAAATTCAGCACAATCAATGGCCTCGACGACTGGTATCTCCCTCTCATATTGTAGCTACAACTTACCTGGGTAGAAATTATTTAACCAAGGAACATCTCTGCCCCTAATCGCAGGTTTTTCTTGCTCACACGCTGCCGGAACCTGGGACATACAGGGGAGCACTTTCGGGATGCATGTCTGTAGACTGTCGGTACTCCGGGCTTGTTAGTTACTTGCGGGTCGGGCCGAGTGGAGCCTAGTTAACTAGTTAGTCTGTTGCAAACGTCATTGGCTGCGCAATTCTCCCGCTCCACGGAACATCGGTCAATTGAGCTCCGACATGAAGATTATGGACATCATCATACTTTGATCGCTTGCAACATGAAATGTCAGCAACCGTTGGAAAGGAGTTATTCTGTCAGGTTTCCGAATTATCCGCTCTTCCTAGAGAGGGCATGAAGCATCTACTTTTCAAAACATGCAAAGAGCTGCCCTCTAGGCTCTTGTTTCAAGAAACAACCGATAGAAAATCATCATCATTATTATTATCATATCTATTATTTCATTAATTTACATCAAGTAGTGGTGGTAATTATCGATTCAGGCGCCATCTCTTTTATTTTTGTTCGCTCTCACTCTTTTGCACACACTTTATCAGGTGCTTTGAAGACCAGGCTCATTGACGAGGTTGCAGGTTTCAAACGGATTGCCAAAACCCACCCCTATATCAGGATACCACGTGTTTGGTATGCCCATGCCTCCCGGCCATGGGCCAATGTCCCGATCTGCCAGAGAGAGAATCTCCCGAGCAATTGTGCCAACCTCAGTGTAGGTCTGTTTTCCAAGCGGCCAGATTTCGCTTAGCGTTTTAAGGGCGCCCATGCTCAACCGTATTTTTTCCCGCTCCATTTGCAGTTTTCGATCTCGAAACAAGAATTTGCAAGCTGCCAGGTGAGCGATGGTGGTGTTTGCAATCATGCAAATAGTAAAGGGAGTCAGGGTGCCGAGAGAGGTGGCCACCGTGAGCAACCTGTTCAGTTTCTCGATTGAGAGGAGCGCTCTCAGCGTATGCGTCTGTGTGTCAGCGGGAGGAAGGAGGTATGATCTTTCAGTCGGAGGTGGCGGAACACATCTGGCTACGGATTCAATGGGGCTATAGACGAGATCTGACAGTTCGCGGTGGAGGTCGACGATATATCTGCACCCTGTGTTAGAGAGTGGTGCGACTTGGAAAAATACAGAATTTTTTAGAAACGCATCGCTTACGTGTGGATCAAAAAATGGGCTTTAAAGAGCTGCTCATCTACAGCACCGTCACTCCTTACTATGTTCCGTTTAGAAACTGGAAGAAGTGCGCACCAAGCTGAGATGGCGACATCTGTTTCTGCACAGACGATTTGTGCTGCATTCGGATTCCCTACCTCTCGTCCAGAGAGGACAAGATTAAGGCTTCGAGTCAAACCAACCAGCTCTGCGAAGGACGAGAACCCAGCATCACCCTCCGTCATCATAAACTCTCGCATGTCATATTCATAGAGCGTTCTTGGGAATGGAATATTCTCAAAATGTAAGTTAGCAGGGACTGGATATATTTAGAGGCTCTAGTATAACTCACCCCGGACTCATAGTCTTGATCCTCACAAGGCAATGCCGTTGTTATCTCCAGGTTGCTCGTCTTGGTTGGGAACGTACGAGTAGTACCGGCAATATGGGCGTCCGTCACGTATATTTGCCACCACGTCCTCCTCCAGCTTTCTTCGATAACCGGGTCTCCTTCTCCATACTGAATCGCATAGCCTTCCAGCTGCATTCCCAGTTCAATAGCGTTTTGAATGGCTTCACGAAGCAATTCGAGACCCGTTTCTATTTTGTTGCACCAGTACGCCGTGATAGAGTATAGTAAAAGCGATTGTACGTGATACCCAGTTAAAACGCATTGGCGGTTGCGGATTGGTGTCAATACTCGCAGCACTTCTTCCTCTAGAGGGTCAGACAGCACAGATGGGTCGAACAGAGAACCAATGTACCGCATCACAAGCACCAAAGCTTCGAAAGACAAGGGGTCCTCCTCCAATCGGTCCAGTAGATTCCGCCGCGGTAAAACGCAAGGATGCGCGACGTGGAAATTCGCATAGTAAAGGTCGAGCAAATTGTCAAATGGCAAGGTAGCTGTAGGATCAACCGCCTGGCTTGGAGTTCTGGAACCGGATACAGTCGAACAAGCTTCGGAAAACGTTCTCTCTCGACTTTCCTCCTGAATCTCAATGCCTCTTTTGCGTTCCGAGGAGATGCTTGTTGGTTCCGAAACCCCAGTCGAACCGCCCTGCGTGCCGGCCACGCGACGTCGACCTCCACGGCGCGATTTGACAAAAGTGCACTGTTTCTTCTCTTGCTGACAACGCGAGCACGCCGGCTGTTTGGCGTCGCATTTCATATGCCGCGAACGACATTGCGTGCAAGCCACAGACACGCGATGGATCGTCTGCCTGCTTGATGGAACGGGCGAATTGCGAATCATCGAAGGAGGGGGGGATATCAACGCAAGTTAAACAAAAGCAGCGATCTCGAGTTAACAACTTTTAGACTGCCGTTGTAAAGTTCAAAGGGCCTGCAACGCCCTTCTTAAAGCACAAAGGCCCTTGCTGTCGGTGGAAGTTGATTGCTCATATCGCAAATGTTCCGCGGCGAAGTGCTCATCATACTGACAATTTCACACTTGGCAATAAACAGTGCAGAGCAACTACCAGTGGTAAACAGTGCAAGGCCCATCATCCAATATCCCCCGAGGTGCGGTGCCCGGAGCAATAATGTGCAAAGCTCAGGTGTTCGCTGAGGACTTCTCATTGCGGAAAATGGTCTCGAACGAGAGAACACCTATCGACAAGGATCAAATGTCGTCATTGCCAGGCGCCATCGAGACAAGCAGCTTCAGGGTTGCACATGTACAGCTTAGCGTTGCGGGGAGTGTTCCAATCGGATAGCATTTTCCGAAAAATGATAAATGTACGCCATGGCCGGGGATTTCTAAGGACCAGTTTCGCGCTCGGAGGATGTGTTGGGAGCTGAGTAATAATTAACTAAGAAATTAACTAGTTATAACTATTTTTTTTTTTTTTTTTTTCTTTTCCTTTTACTCTGGACGGAGAAATGTAAACATAATCCGCTTGTTAAGGGTTCCGATGCATTGGCAGAAAATGACCCTCACGCATGTTCACCGTATGAAGGGGGCCGAAACATAGGCGCAGGAGTGCCGTTTGGCCCGTATTCTAGGATATCTAGGCGGTGTCGACGTGCCGCGGCGGATGTCTTGTGCCAGGGACGCACAGTCCATATATACATAGGTAGCTAGCTCGCGCGGAGTTGGTACAAATGCACACTACGTTGTCGGATGGACGGGTTTAAACGAAATCTGCCTGCTTAAACTGCACGATGAAGTGGCCTAGATCGTTGATGGATGGCAACAGGCCAGAATTCCAAATTCTTGGGAATCTACTAGAAGAACTTTGAAATCAATGATTCAGTTAGTAATTCTTGCCAGGCATTTTTCTGTTCCGGCTCCGCATTCAACGGAATTGAAATCCGATAGGGATACGAAGTGTTCAGAATTTCCAAGAATTGCAAAATGCAAAGCTGACCAGTGACAAGAAGGCGTTCATCGTTGAGAGCCAGCCTTGCAGGACTCATCGCACTTAGCTATGTAGGTAGGTAGGTATCTTCCATACAGGCTCTATTATTAAATCAAAAATAGACATGTACCATCCCAAGGCCCAAAATAAGCAGGCAAGGGGTAAAAAATGAGCTTAACAATGGCATGGAACTGGGATATCCAGGGGCTTTCAAAGACGAAGAGCCCAGTCAGAAAGAACAGAATATGTCAGAGACGTAAGAAAAAGCAAGTAAGGAAACATGGTATGGAAAAAGAAAAAAAAAAAGTCACATCCCTAGAGATTCAAGCGGTAAACTAGGCACGACTGTTACCTGTAACGGCCCACATAAAAAACTCCGATTCTATTCACCCAATGTAGTTGAGAAGCTGCCAACCGTTCAAAAAGAGAAAGGCGATAGGGAAAAAAAGATATATTAATGAGAATTTCGTACCAAAAAGCGCGGGGATTCAATGATTAGAGAGGGTATTCATGCTAGGTCACAATCTGGACCCATATTGAGAAAAGACGGGGGAAAATCATCCACGTCGAGATCTTGATGACGTCCCAGGAAGTTCCAAATCAGGGTTATATGGGCTGCTTTCTCTCGTGCTGGCCGTTGTTCTTAGAAGCCCTGTGTTCTGGCCATCGTGGATATCTCTACTATCCTCGTCCTCATCAGACTCATGCTCAAGTTCATTTGGATGCTCAGCAACATCTTTCTGTGCTTCCGACCTCATTTTCGTAATTTTTAGATAATTGTACGTTGCAATGCAGCATGTCGTGACAATGAGACCGGCTATATTGATCATAGTAAGGCGGTCGTCGTATAGGAATCCTGCTGCCGCAATCGTGATGACTTCCTTGAAGATGCCACAGATACTCAAGGTCACGACTGAAGAACGTCGAAGAAGGGCAAATTCAGATGCAATCATGCAGAACGCGAGCGTTCCCGGGAAGACAAGGACTGCCAGTGCACGCCAGGTCCCAAACCGGTCTGTGAGAACTCCCAGGCCAATGAGGATTTCAGAAGGTCCCTCAATCAAAAGGGAAAGTATGACCAAAGAAACAAACATGATCGGGGTAAGGAAGAAAAGTGTTGAGAAGGGATTCGAAGTAGCGGGATGTCGGAGGAGCAAAAGCTGAGTGAGGGCCCATCTAAACCCGGAGAAAAAAGCAGAAGTAATGATAAGGGAGAATCCAATGATGTTAAACGTCGCCTCATCAGCAACCATCATCACGACTCCAACAGTCATGACGCAGATGATCATGATTAATTTCATAGATGGGGCTTCGAGACCGAGAATGAGGGCGAAAAGGAGGACGAACCCCAGCGTAGAGGATTTACACATTGTCAGAAACGTAAGAGAGATGAATTTCAAAGACATGTTTCCCAGGCCGATATCCAGCGACGTCGCCGTGCCGCAGGGGACCAATCGAGTAAGATAAAACGCTCTGGACACTATCGAACTCGTGTTCGGGACCCCGCCAGTCATTGAGGGCACAGCTTGAGGGGCAGCGGGATTTCGAGGCCGCAGCTGAGGGAAGAAGTAGAGTAAAAACGACGCAAGCGAAAATTGGACGAGCATATGTAGACTCGTCGTGAACAAAGGATAGGAGAAGTCAAGATGATTCGGATCAAACATCCAATTGTTATACTACCAAAACACAACTTGAAAGTCAGTAAAACCAATTCCAGGCATAAAAAGAAACGAAGAAGAAGCTCCTCAATCAATGGAGAAGACCACTTACCAGCGATATCGACACCGAAAACAGATACCAAAGCAGAATAAACACCACATTAACCCCCAACCTCCTCACCACATGCTTATCCGCCAGATGCTTCTGCGCAACCGAGAGCGTGACATCCTTCGCATCTGCCTCTTCCCGCCGTTTCTGCCGCAGCAAGCCTCTCTTCTTTCTCTGCTGGGTCGTCAGACCGGCCTCCTCGTCGTCGTCGAAATCATCTCCCGAGCCCGTATGATCCATCTCCGAACAGCTTCTTTCCTCTTCTGACGAGGCCTTTGCCAACAACGACACCCGATCTAGATCGGCCGCCACACAGACACCGTGGGTAATGGTGGTAGTAGTAGTGGTGGAGGTGCGGTTTCCTGCTCCGCCGTCTCGCTCGCCGTGTTCCACCAGCGCCTCACATTCAGGCCTGGATCGATTAGAGCCGGAACGAGGGTTAGATGGGGAGGAGGAGGAAGAGAAGGAAGATGGCTGGAGACTGGTTATTGCGGCCAACTCTTCGCCTCTCCGAGGGTGAGTCTGGGGTGGATCGAGACCCATAACTAGTTATAGTTAACTTGTGAAATTCAGGGACTGTGGTCAAAGCAGGCTTGGCGTCATTTTTAGGGGGAAGCTTGGTCGATGAATTAGTTGATCCTTCAACCCAAATCAATGTCAGAAGAAGGAGGGTATTCAGTTGTGAGAATTTGAGAGAAAAAAGAGGCGCTTTGTTTGATTTGTTGAGAGGTGGGAAGTTGTGATTCACAACGTGTTTTGCCGGGTCCCTTTTAACTAGACAAGCTGGGTTCTCACAGGGCAAGATTCAGGGTCAAGTGGCTTCGAACCTCCCAGCCAAACGGTCAGTTGATCAGCACTGCAAGGCGCGCACCAGGACAGTCATGTTTACGGGCGAAGAGAAAATATTTAGTAGGAAGAATGGAAAAAAGGAGTGAGACGCCGGCAAAGGGACGACTCAACCCTTTTTGAGAGTAAATTGCAGATCTTCAACTAGAATTAATGGGAGAATAAACCGACACCTATTGAGGATTGTAAGAAGCTAGAATACATTTCAACGGCTTTTGCGTTGCCTCTTGCTTTCCCGGGTACTATTGTCATATGCTTGCCCGTTTGTCTACTGTCTCATTGCGTCTCGTTGTCCCTGGCACCATCCGTGATTCGAAAGACAAGATCGTCGAGTGCTTCACCTTGCATTAGATGGTACGAATGAGCCATACTAATGTTGTAACTATGGTTCCGTTGTGTCGTGTCTTCGCCCATCCTTCCTCGCAAACCTCGATCATCAAATCCACTAACCACCCTTTCTCTGACCAGCCGGCGCACTCGATTGAGGAGATGAACGAACGTTGCTTCTGGGAACTGCTACAGCTGCAGCGCGTAGATCCCGATCGCGGTCTCTGGGGTTGCTGGTGGATGCACCGCTGGGCCGAATAGTGTTGGCGTTGGAGTCAGTTGGTTGCGGAGAATCGGGGAAAGCGTTACGCAACTCAATTTTCTTGCGTTCCATCTCAAGCTATTAAAACAAAAAAGAGAAATGATTAGCCAAACAAGATAACTACTTCATGGACAGAAAAGAAAACCCGGACTTTATATACGCACCACTTTTCTGACTCTGACCAAAGCCGCGCTCACCCCACCGTTCTCAGTCAACAGAGAGCGGCAATCTTCCACACGGTATGGCTTGGAAATGACCACGGCATCTGCGACCACGATGCTTGTTCCGTCCCAACGGGCAGGCATGGTGCGACTAAACGCATCAAACAAATCCTGTGCCTCCTTTGTTACCCCCTTGCCTCTCCGCTGCTCATGTTCCTGTAACCGTGCGAGGGCGGCAGCTTCACGGTTTCTGAGAGACTTGATATCCAAGGGATAGATGGCCGGATATGCGTCGGTGAATGGAGCAGGACCATCCAGGTTCGAACCGGCGGCTGTTGGTTGTGGGGGAAGGGAGATGAGTTGGAAGCTTTGAATGCGTGCCACAGGAATGATATGGAAATCACTGGGTTGCGCAAGCGCTGGCGTTCCTGCAGTAATCGGAGTCGGCGGTAAAGGAGAAGTGTTGATAGCAACCAGGTTCGTGATCGGACAAGCAGTGAATAAGGTTCCTTCAAGAGTGGTCGAGGTTGGCGGTGCAGTGGTGATGCGGATACTATTTCAGTCAGAGCCCCCACGTTAACCATCATATCCTCAACGTTTAGAAAATGCAAAGCACTCGACTTTTAAAAAAGGCAAAAGGCAACTTACCGGGCTCCAATAGCCCCGCTGAGTGCGGCTTCCAAGCTCACAGTCCCGGAAGGCCCCAGATTCGGCGTCATCACGCCGCTGGAGCCTTTACCACCACTAGCATGGCGTTTATTCTCTGTAGCCATGTTAGGATGTCCCGTGGACACCGCAGCCTTTCGTAGCGTCACTTTGAGGGACTTTCAAAATCCGGACTAAAGTGTCTTTGTGGGTGTTTTTTTTTTTTTTTTGGAGCTCAAGCACGCTGACTGCAAGGCACCATAGAGATTGAGAGCTCTCAGATCGAACGCCGGGTGGTAGGAGTAGATGACAGATCTCCCAGGACCTTAGTTAAAATACACTCCTGCTGTTCCAGTTAATTCCTTATGAATGCGCTGCGCTAGAGGCAAAAGAGGATCAACAAAGCGTCAATAGTCAAGCACAAGAAAGGAGTGACATGAAGGGAAAATAAAAGAACAAGAAGAAAAGGAGAACAGTGAAGAGATTAAAATAGATAGACAATGGAATGCCGGTTCCCTCAACCCAAGAAGTGTGCCCGCCCCAGCTCGACTCAATACCTAGTAAGACAATGTGAGAGTTGTCAAATGGTGAGAAGAGAGATAAAATAAAGAGAGAGAGAGATAGAGAGGGAGGGAGGGAGGGAGGGAGAGAGTCAACGAAAGTTCAAGTTGTGCCTGCTTAACCTTTCGAATGCGAACGGCTCTCCCGCAAAGTGGCAGCCCACCCAATCAAGGCTTAGCGCCCAACTCTCTCCCTCTGTGTTGGCAAAACAATGTCGTTCATCCCGATATTTATTTCACACAATACAGATTCTACTGTTGTCGCTTGTCTTCTCATGAGGTCCTGCTCGTCTTGCACCGATATACATATTCTGGCCATGGAGATAAAAAAAGAGGTGTCCGATGGTTGATTAAAATACAGCAAAAACGCCAACTTCACATTTTGTTTAGTTAAATGAGAGCCCTTTCATCTGGAACCGCTGCAATCTTGCAATCTTCCAATTCAAAAGCCAAGACAAGAGCGATCATGGGTGAAATTCATGCATTCTCTTGCCCTGGTCCTTCGTTGTTGCATGATCTAGTTAACTACCAGAATTTAGAACCGGACGTGTTATAAAATCAAACTTGATACGTTGATGCCGAAACATTGCCTCCGCGCCCAGTCCAGTTGACGTGGATGTCCTTGCCTTCTTGATATCTCTCGTTCGCACATTCGGGCTTGATGAGGAATGTGTGTGCACCAAAGTAGTCACGCTGGGCTTGAAGAAGGTTGGCTGGGAGGTCATGCGAGCGATACCCGTCGTAGAAGCTCAGTGCGGTTGCGAAAGCCGGGGTAGGAATACCCCACAGAACTGCCTTGCTAACAACGTCACGCCATCCAGATTGTGCCTTGTGGATGGCTTTGGTGAAGAAATCGTCGAACAGGAGATTCTCGAGCTCCGGATCATTGCGGTATGCGTTGGTGATGTCCTTCAAGAAGACAGACCGAATGATACATCCGCCACGCCACATCAGCGCAATGGATGGCTTGTTCAATTTCCAGTTATACTCTTTGGCAGCCTTTTGGTTTTTTTTTCAAACGGTTAATACTTTCTTATATCTTCCAGAAGGTCCAACTCTATCAGGGGGAGACGGTTGCTTACATTTTGGATGAGCATGAAACCTTGGGCATAAGAAATGATCTTCGATGCGTAAAGAGCTTGCTCCAAGTTGTCAATGAATTCCTCACGATTTCCGGTGAATTCAGGCTTAGGACCTCCGAGAATCTTGCTAGCACGAACACGTTCTTGTTTCAAAGCGCTCAAGCAGCGAGCGAAAACAGCCTCACCAATCAGAGTGACTGGCATGCCAAGGTCAAGAGCATTGATGGCCGTCCACTTGCCGGTACCTTTCTGGCCAGCCTTGTCTAGAATCTTCTCGAGCAACGGCTTGCCGTCCTCGTCGTTATAGCGTAGGACGTCACGGGTGATTTCAATCAAGAATGAATCAAGCACACCCTTGTTCCACTTCTCGAGAACGTCTCCCATCTCTTGTGCGGTCATTCCGAGACCGCGTTTCATGATGTCGTACGCCTACAAATTTCGGATCAGCCACGACCACCATGATCTCTCAGTGTCAGCACTCCAACCCTACCTCGCAGATAAGTTGCATGTCGCCATATTCGATACCGTTATGTACCATCTTGACGTAATGGCCAGCACCCTCGTCTCCAACCCAATCGCAGCATGCCTCGCCATAACTCTGGGCGGCAATGCTCTGGAAGATATCTTTGATGTGTGGCCAAGCTTCCTCGTTCCCTCCTGGCATCAAACTGGGTCCGTAGCGAGCTCCTTCTTCACCGCCGGACACACCAGTGCCCACAAAGCGAATTCCGCGCTCCTTGAGATATCTGCAACGGCGATTGCTGTCGGGGAAGTGGGAGTTGCCACCATCGATGATGATGTCACCGGGTTCGACGTAGGGAAGGAGGGCCTCGATGAAGTCGTCGACGGGCTTGCCGGCCATGACCAGCAGCATGATTCGGCGGGGTTTCTTCAGCTTCGAGCAGAATTCTTGGATCGAATGAGCGCCCACAATCGATTTTCCTTTTGACTTGGGGTTAGAACCTGAGTTTTGTGTGTGTGTATGTATGTGATGAGGACGATATATTGGAAGCGGGCAAACCTTTGGCCTCGTTTGCTAGGAACCGGTCGACCTTTGATACCGTCCGGTTGAAGGCAACAACGGTAAATCCATGATCTGCCGCATTCAGGATGAGGTTTTGGCCCATGACAGCCAAACCAATGAGGCCGAAATCACCACTGGGCGTGTGATGCGCAGGGGCGCCGACATTGATGCCGGCCAGGCGCGTTCTGATGTCAGCATTCAGTCACAGAATGCGGAAGAAAGAAAAAAAGGCAACACGGCC
Source organism: Amauroascus niger (assembly GCA_001430945.1). Classification (NCBI taxonomy): domain Eukaryota; kingdom Fungi; phylum Ascomycota; class Eurotiomycetes; order Onygenales; family Onygenaceae; genus Amauroascus; species Amauroascus niger. Next base: position 15,145 of record LJPK01001161.1, read on the forward strand.
GGAGAAGACGAGCAAGTAATATCAAACGAAAGCTAAGACAATGCCGTATTCTTAGGCAGGATCGCTGCAACTATCTTTTTTTTTCCTTTTCAAAGCATGCGGAGCTGGCCGGCAAAGAGAGAGAAAGAGAGCGAGAGAGCACTTACACTGCTTGATCGGCCATGATTATCGAATGTCGGTCAATATGCCTCTGTATTTACTTGTAGGAGTCGATTGATCTCCGTGTATTGATTTGCGAATCTGGATTCTGAAGGGTGGTGGATGATAGCAAGTCGACCAAAAAAAAAAAAAAAAGGACGAACGGTGGGGTACTGCCTTGTTGGAGATGTTGAGGTTATTTACGAGTGGGGATGTGGGCTTCCGACTTGTGAGATCACGTTGGGGGGGAGGGGAGGAGGCTCTTCTTTTGTATGTATCTTGATTTTCTTGAATGTTTGTCCACTTCGTCCAATATGTTACAATGAATTGTATTGTAGGCAGAGAAGGAGAGAACAGACCCATTTAAGTAGTTACTTGCTTGTTCAATCACTAGCATGACACCATTCTGCGTCAAATTCCCTTCTTTTTCTGCTTGCTCCCCTTTTGTCATCGTTTTTTCCGATGTTACTGCTGGGGTCGGACTGAGCGGGGCAGAGTCGGCCCTATTTTGCCCTTCCCTTTCCCATTTCCCTCCCTTCCTCACCCAAAACAAACGAGGGGCAATCAACATCTTAGAAGTTAGAAATGGTTACAGAAAAGTGCGCCAGGGTCCTTCTCTATGCGAAACGTAGCCCGAAGCAAAGCTTCGAATCGGAGTGGCAGGATCGGAGAACGAAAAAAATATACACAGCCCTCCTCCACAGAATGCAGACCAGGTGTTCCTATCTTACTACAACAATACTTTTCTCAAGGTACAAGATCAAGATGCTACAGCGGGAGGAGACTGTTGTATTTCGCGGAATGGGCGGGG
>LJPK01001189.1:0-11507 GCA_001430945.1 Amauroascus niger
GACTTTGTAGTTAGTTTAAGATTCTATCAAACAACTTATATTTATCACTTTTAACTAAGAATTTCTGACATAATAAAATTCAATCAAAAAAATCTAGATCTATATTTTGAATTCAAAATGATATTACAAAATAAACTGTAAATCAATCAAAAATACTTTATCTTCATCATTAAATAAATAGTTTACATAAATTCTGTAGCAGATTGATGTTTGATAAGTAAATTCTTGATAGTAAATTGTTAAGTTAATCTCTGAATTGACATGTGTTTAGTCAAGCTCTTAATTTGAGCTCTAAGCTCATTAATTGTCATGCAATGTTTATGCACTAAAATGTACATAGTTAAGCTTTTTGACATTTCTGTTTATATATACATTTCACTAATCTTTCATTTTTTCAAAAGTCAGTAATAAGCTTTTTCTTATATCAATACATATTTTCTCTCATCATTATCATCAACTATTTATCTATTCATTGATTCATTATCATTTCTATCTCAATTCACTGTTCTAGTTAGCACTCTAAATGTCTATTCTTACAGTTGTTATCACTTCTTAAAAAAGAAACAGTTTCTTGAAAAGAAATTTCATCATCTAATAGAATCTCAAACTTACTAAAAGATCAATGCTCTTTAAAAAAACAGATAAGAATTTAAAACACTAAAGATATTATTAGAAAGAGAGATTTGAAGATAAAGAGATTTATATAAAATCACAATGCTTTTACTGACAATCATTTAAATCACAAAAAGCTTCAGAATCTGAACAACTGTCAGACAGATTCTAACATCATTAATCAAAAACCATCAAAAAAGTATCATTATTAATATACTATTAAAAACTATCACTTTATCTGAAATTTCAATATTCTATCAGGACTTTAAAAAATATTTAAAAATATTTAATATTAGAGTGTTCATTCAAAAGACTATAAGATTTTTTAAAATTTTTTTTATGAATTTATTACTTCTGTTACTGTTCATACTTACAGATCTAGTGAAGAAGAAATATTTAAAAGCTCTTCACAAATTGATAAAACATCACTTATTAATTTTTTTAGAAAAGAAATAAATTATCAAAATATTAAGATTATTCAATTTCAATTGAAAATAAAAAAATTAAAATCAAAATTAAACAACTTTAAGTTTTACATTTCATCATAAATTCATTTTTAAACTCAATCTTTACAACAGTTAAATTAAACACAAACATTTAACTAAAATTTTTTCAAAATTCTTCTCTCTTTACATCAATTATTACAAACATTAATAAAACTGCAGAATCTACTGCTAAACAGCACAATTTATCATTAACATTTATTAATATAAAAGATAATAGCATCAAATGTTCTGTTGAAAAATTATTAAAAAAATTGTCAGCAAAATTCATAAAAAAATTAAATAAATTTTTTTGCAAACTGTTAAATTTTTTATGATTATCATTTATATTATTTCAAAAATCAAAATAGAAATAAAATTCTTAAAGCTGCTTTTCACTTTAACAACAAAATTTTTAATAAATGAGATCATTTTATTAATGACTTAACTTCAAATTTTATCTAAAATAAATTTAAGAAATAATTACAATGTTATGTTATGAACTTCAATATTGTTATTAGAGAAAGCAAAAGTGAGTTATTTGAAAATAACTCAAAAAAAAATCAATCAGTTTATGATTTTGTTAATGTTCTTGAAAACATGAAACATTATTTTAAGTATATTTATATAGATAATTAACAGAAAATGCACATTTATAAAAAAATCATTAATTAAAATATAAGTACATCAGAAATTCAACAAATACACTTATAAAATTAAAGATATGTTTTATAATAGTTTTGTCATTGATTTATACATTATTAAAGACAATCTATCAGAACAAAAACACAGATGTAGGAGAGAAGGTCTCTAAAACCATTGAATTGATATTCTAAAATGTGAATATCTGTACATCCTGGGTTCAGAGCTATACTTCTAGCTGCAGTGGCAAGTTAGAACTGCAATCCATGTAGATACATCCAACAGTACAGGTGGGTAATATTGATACACTGCTCAACTTATCGCATGTTCCCCTTTTTTTTCCTGACCTGTTAAATAGAAAATTATTACGTCCCCGTAAGCAGAGCATTACACCCTCCTTGTTGCTTGCCTGGCCGACGTAGGAAGTTGACTGCGCCTACAATAAGAAATGAGCCCAGTCCTGAATTTGATCCGTTTGGTCATATGTTATGATTGATTCACAAGTCGTAAAGCTCCCAACCATCGAGGACAACGGTCCTTGCATACCGTTTCGGAGAATGACGCGCGCAATGATCGACAGATCGTGCATGTTCTGTTCGCAATTCCTCGTCCAGTCATAGCTCATCCTCCTGGTCCATTTCAGCCGGTTTCAAGAGACCGCCCACTTTCATTGCACGATCTCTTTCAGCGGCCTTCGCTTCTCTCAGGGCCTGTTCCCTTTCTTCGGCGTACAGTTCTGCATTATCCCCCGCAAACTCCTTGAGTGAAATCAAGAAGTCTCTCAGATGGGTCTTAAACTTCGCAAAATCATCGTTCAGGGTGAACAGTCCGTGGACAAATTGTTTTACTTGGACCCTAGAGCCATCAATGTTAGATATAGATGTCAAATCGGGTACCGCCACGTTGGACTTACTCTTGAAGATTTTTGAAGGCACTTTGTAGCAAATTTGCCACATATTCCTGTAGAAAGTCTCGATTTGATGTTCCCAGAGGTGCTTGCTCAGGAGAATAAATAGGTTGTTGTATTTTATTAGTGGCGATGAAGTAGAACATGCGCGATAGGAGCATCGCTTGCGGTTTGAAACCTAGAAATCGTGTGAGTGTGATTTTGATAAGTTGAAATCCATCCTTGACATACCGGCTTTATGATCCGTATCAGTAAGGACGAAGAAAACATCTTGCAAGATTGGAATGTAAAATTGCCGGAAGAATATGCTAGATGTTTGCGGATCGGTCTCGGCCATGTTGTTCATTAATTCAAGGCACATGGTCAGACCGGTGTTTTCCACTTCTCGATTATCATGCTTGCTAGCCCACATGCAAGAATCAATCACAAACTTGAACTGGCTGGCGTCTAACTTGAGAAGTGCTGGGAAACAGTAGAGATTAATAGCTTGTAGAAGCTTGAAAAAGCTAACACGATGCTCTGGGTATTCGTGGAAATCTTTATTGATCATCTCTAGGGTGCATTCGAAAACACTTTCCATGATAATTGGAACTTTATCTTCCATGAGATTCTATGTCATGGTTAGCAGCGGTGTTGTTTGACATTAAAAGAGATACGCACATGGAGTTTGTGAATAATAGTGGTCATAACATTCAGAACTTCTGCTTCTCGAGCATCTGGGACGTTGCGGTTATAGTCGACTAGGACCGCCTCTAAAAGAGGAGTTACCATGCTAGTGTTAACCATATCCAAATCATCCGCCTTTTCAACATAAATGTCAATGAGTTTCAAAATTTCTTTTTTGATGGTTCTGAGACCACGGACTTTAGGTGTCTTCGTGGCAATGTTTCCTATTATTTGTTAGCAAAATCTCAGAGAATTGATCAATCCATCACTTGCCATCTCTTGCAACTGCCTCGTTGATCAGTTGACTAGAAGCCCGATACATGTTCAACATATCGTGGTAGATACGGCCTATTTGAGAATAGAAATAGCTCCCAATCGAGGCACATGCAGCAACGTTAGTTTTCATAATGTTGCCTACAATCTTGATAGTATCCCCATCTTGCAAAATAGCAGGATTCTGATTCGCCTGGTTTATAATGTTGTCCCACGCAGCATTAGGCAACGACATCAAGTCCCCAATCAGTCGGTCCTGTATGGACTTCTGACCTTGAGCGGATATCATATAACCACACGCTTCATAAAAGGTGTGGATTTGTTGAGGTGTTAAATCACAGGTAATCTTGCTCATTGACCCAATGATTTCATCGATGAAAGGCTCTACCTCATTGGGCTGGTGCACAACAAAATGCCGTTTACATTTGTTGGCAATTTTAATGAAAGTATCGCAAGCCATATCCTGGACACCTGTTTCCATCCCAAGCCTTATTAGCAAGATGGCCATCTATTTGTGCTGCCTGTTGTGTTAGTACATACCTTCGTGAGTCTCGTGCATAAATTCGAAAAGTTTGTTGACCACTGTTTTCAAGAACTTCCAGTGCGCCTTCAAAAATCTGGGATACTGTCCGACAATGTACATTATGTTGCTCGCGACCACTGCCTTGTTATCTTTTCCACGTTTCATTTCTGTTAGACCAAGTAGGTCTTTGATGACAGTAACAAGGAATCTCTTTTCCGTTTCCTCATTCATTGCTCCAGATATTGATCCAATTGCCCAACATAAAGTGTTGCAATTTGCCCATGACCATTCAGACCCGTCAACCTGCTTGGCCAACTTGTCTGCCATGATGCTTTCTGTGTCGACGACATCAAGATGCGTAAGATACACCAAGCATTCCCTTGTGGTTTTATATAATTGGATTGTGTCACTCTCTTTGACAAATTCACGGACAATTTCGCCTTCATCGTTTTCGACAATCAACACTTCTTCTGGTCGCACCATCTTTTCAATCATTACAGTCCTGAGACTTGAGAGCACTTCCGCATATTTATGCTTGCGAAGAGGGTAATTGGCAAGAGTGCTTGGGTTAGGTGCTCCACCGTTTGAAAGACCGCTGACACCCATACTAACCAATGGGTTGATATCTGTGATTGGAAGTTGCTGCATTTCTTCATATAGCTCCTGGACCAGCTTTGTCCAGTACTCTAGGCAGATTTTGAAGATTTCGCGGTCATCAATCTGGCTGATACGGATAAGGTAAAAGTGCCCATGCGTCAAGTAGTCGAGATTAGGGAGCCTCTCGATAAGCTAACACATATTAGATTGGACTTATTAAGAATCAGGCAATAAAACAAACTCACATGTAAGCGCACGCTGAAAAAATTGGTGAGAAACAACGCCAGGTTAAGAACAAACTCCTGGTCCCTGGAGTTGCTAGCGGTGTAAGTTTGCCTCAAGTCCAAAGATAGAGGGATGATTTTGGAGACAGTGGTTAGAGTATCTGTAAACATTTGCACCAGCTTCTCGTCATAGGAGAACTGCGGCCCAACCTGCAGGCTTCCTATCTCCGTCAAGCATTTCATTGTCACGTTTCGAAAGTCGGGCACATCCAAAAAGCGATTGAGGAGAGTGTTGATGATAGGTGTCTCAAAAACGTAACCCAACGGAATCCAATTGAGGAATCGGAGAAGCGTCTCCAATGTCGCCTTGATCAAACTACTTTGAGTTGCTGTATTGAGAACCTCGGAACAAAGTTGAAATATAGAAGAAAACTCTTGACACATCGTAGTTTTTAGATTTCGCGCCTTTGTCGAAGTCATTTGGTCCTGGGAGTAGTCGAAAACCTCCTCTGACAACAAACGAAGAATCGCCATGTTGTTCTCGCAAATGGACAGGCTGGTGTGGCAAGACGAGATTATCTCATTGATAAACGTAGGCCAGTTGTGCGGCCATTCTTGCTTCAAGATAGACACGAGGACAAGGTTAAGTTTGTTCAAAAATGCCCTCTCACTCTTTAACTTTTCCTCGGTTTTGGAGTGTTCGATGATACAGTTGACAATGAAATTTCGAATACCTGAAAAAGGTTTAGTGACGCTCCTCCTTTTTTTCTAAGAAAGCGAAGGGGGCTATACCTTGACATTGCTCCCGCGGCAGAACTTTCCATCGTGTCATGATCACATCGTCCAAAACCTGCAGGGCCAAGTCTATCAGAAGTTAGCCGCCCATTCTTAATGTAGTCTGAGCTCTAGGCCTGCTTGCATTTTGTCTGAACATAATTCGATTCTTGGAGAATGTTCCCCACCAACAACCAAGCGTCAGAGTTTTGCTTGAACTGGAGATCCAAGGTAAGCGTCTTGCCAGGATTAGGGAACGGAATTGTTTTGGAGGAGTTGATCACACCTCTGTTAACGACTGTTGCGCTTGTTTCCGCTATATGACAGACAGAAAAAGTTAGCATCTGCTGTTCATCACAGTATTCGGCGGTGGGATAACGAAGGAAGAAACGTACGACATCACCAGATCCCTCGTAGAAAGCTCGAACTGTGTTATCCAGCTCCTGTATCGAAACCGACATGGCGCACCAAGGTCAGGGACACACCCTGCTAGCAAATTTAATCTTTTTGGTTTTCCAGGTGGTGTGTAAAAGAACTGAGGTAGGCCTAGGGTGAGCGTGAGGAGGAAGAAGCGGTTTGAGCTTCGAATATCTGGGAGAAAGTGGGGAGGGGTAACTAGTTAACTAAATTAGTTATGGAGGTACTGGCTGGGAGTGGACAAAAGTTAAAGCTGGGTTTTGTGCTTTCAAATGTATCGATAGTTAACTATGCAGTTACATGTAATTATGAGAGAGATATTTTGACACGGGACTTCCAAAAGCAAAGCTGCCTGAAGTAGTATTTAAAAAAAAAAAAAAAAATTGAACCCACATTGTAAGAGAAAAGCAATTTGTTGATCAACTCTTCATATTTTCAAAAGCTGGATGCAACAGTTTTCTCAGCCTTTGATAGTTAACTAGTTAACTAGTCAGCAAACAAACCAACTACCAACCTACCTACATAAGTACCTGTTAAGTTACCAGCTTAACAGTAGGATGGTGTGTTATCAGGTTGCAAGGCAACCAATAACTAGCTAACTAGCTAACTATCAAGGATAATATGCCAGATTGAATTTGAAGTCGACATTGTCCATGCAATGAATATGCAAGCCCTAATGTTTCACAAACACCGCTCCTTAATATCTCCACTCTTCAAAGCAAGAGATTCTGTGTGATGATTACAAAATCTTGGTAACGAGCATCCAAATCTTCTGTGGCTTGGGGATAAATGGAAAGTGTTAAAAACATAATACATGACGTTCCAGCAGAAACAAGGGAAAAAAGAGAACGACAATGCCCATCATGGTCATAGTCGGGATTCAAGCCCCTTTTGGGATTCGGGGGCCTGTCCTTTCTTGTACTCGTTCCATGCTCTCAGTCCTTCAGCACGTGCATCATACCCAAACAAAAACCGCTGGAAAACTGGATCGGCCCAGCGGTTAGGAAATCCTTCGAATGGATTCTGATTTAACAGTATCCTATCACGCTTCTCCTGGTTTGGACCATCTTGCATATGGAAAATGTCCCGTAACGCAGTGCTTCCCCGAACCACTCGAGTTGTTCTTGATTTCCGTACTCTTTCGTAGATAGCGAGTAGGTCACTGAGCTGTGAGTTGTCTTCGATTTGTTCAAACAGGGTACCAAGGACGGCTCCATCTTCGACAGCTTGCGCTGCTCCTTGTGCCCTGATAAACTCTGTCAGTGACCGATACTAAGCAGCAACCGATACTTTGATACTCACAGGTAGGGGAGTGTCGCATGGCAGGCATCGCCCAGCAATGCGAACTTTCCGCTCGAGTGGCACCACGTTGCCATCTCTACGCTATTTTGCAATCTCCATTTTTTGGTTTCTTGAACGAGATTAAGCATAACCTTCAACCGTGGGTCCCATTTTTCGAAAAATGTTCGCATTTCATCCAAATCTGCCTGCGCAATATTCACAAGCTCAGGCAAGTTATCGGGGCAGATCAAAACGATGTTATATAAACCGCCGCCCTGGAGGAAATAGCACACAGCATGAGCATCAGGTCCCATCCAATAGTTGATGCATGGCTCGTCAAGGAACTCTGAGAGTTCGGGGTGCTCTTTCATATCTTCCGCCTTGACGATAATTCGATATGCCAAATCACCAGTCAGGTTGGGAGGATCTGAGTGTCCAAGAAGAGCCTCTCGGCATGCCGACTTAAGACCATCGGCGCCAATGACGGCATCGGCATGCAAATCGGGCTTGCCTTTCAAATGAATTGCTGGCTTCTCGAAATCGATTCCAACAACAGTGGAGTCAAGTAGGATCTCTACTCCTTGCTGTATCGCCTCCTTCATAAGGATCTTGTGGTAATCTGCTCTGTGGATATGTAGATAGGGTGTACCGTATTGATTTTCAGTATATGGAAGGACATTTTGAACCGAGAGCACTTTTCCGTCCCGATAAGAACGAAGGATGAAATCTTTCGGACGAACAGAGACAGTTTCTATGCTGTCCAGAATACCCCACTGCTTGAGAATCAGTGAGGCATTTGGAGGGATCTGGATGCCTGCTCCAATCTAGGAAAGAGATAAAAGAAAGGTTAACATTCAGATACAGCGGAAACAGGATTCCGCAAGCCCCATGAGTAAATGTTGTCCGTACCTCTCCTAATTCCGGAGCCTGCTCAAGAAGGGTGACCTTGTGTCCAGCTTTTGCGATACCAATCGCGGCGGCCAGGCCACCAAGGCCAGCTCCAACTATGGCAATGTGAAACTTGGGTCTAGACATGGGTATCATATTTGGCAGCGAATTAAGGACAATAGATGTCAAAAACGAAAGTAGAGATCCCCTTTTGGATGGTTCTCCATGTATGTGCAGGAGACAAATGGGAGATTTCAAAGACAAATAGATCTACGGATGGTCGAAAGAAGGATGAAGTTAGTGACCAATCCATGATAACTTTAGATAGGACAATAAAAGCCGTTATGGCGGCCGACATGCTGTTGATTAGCATCAGCCATGCCTGGCAGTGAATTTCGGTAGTGATGAGGTTCGGTAACTAGTTACGGAGTAGTTAACTCGTGAAAAAGTTCGTCCCCAAACAACGTCCTGCCCCAAAGTTTGGGCCAAGAGCAAACATGATCCACTAATCAACCCACAGGTTATGTTCAAGGATTGGATGCTTCTTTCTCCAGAGGGTAGTTAGTTACTTGTGGACAATAACATGGTTAGGATCAGAAGTTTGACTGAGTAGGTAGGTAGTTAGTTAACTAACTAGTCTTTAAGCCGCCCGCTTCGCGGGCGGCCTCAAAATATAGTTATAACCAGCTTTTAAAGGGTGACACTATATGTACACAACATTCATTATCCCCACCCCTACTAATAGTACACTACATATAAAACTGTATACAGTTTAGTGTGGGGCATTAATAAAACACTACATTATTTACTCAAAGTAGTTTAATCTCACTTATATAATGAACTTTTTTTCATTAGCATCAATGAACTTTTAACTTTGAGATGAGAGATAGAAATCAATCTCAGTTTTTCAATCTGCATTACTAAATCTCTTTGTTTCACAAAATATTTCATTAAAATCTTACCTTACAAAATTATCACTCAAATATTTATTTTTAATTAATTCAGCACTTTCTCTTTCTATTAAAGGCTTTAAAGTCACAAAAAATGACAGCATTGCTGAGTAATCTGCAACATAAATTAATTTTCAGATCACTAATTTCATCAATGATCAGTGAGATTAACAGTCTGTATTCATATAATTCAAAGATATATTACTTATTTCAGGTGTCTTCATGTTATTTATTTTTATCATCAGTGACATTTTATGAAAGAAATTGAAAGAAAGATTGATTTACATTTCTTGTTATTGAATCTGTATATTGTTAAAGTAAAGAGACAGTCTGTAAAAGTTAAAGAGTGCATTTTATCAGAGAATTCATTAACTAGAAGAGAGTCATCAGCTTTTAAGTATAATATAACATGTCACTGATGATGAAAAGATGACAATAAAATCTCAATAATCTCTCAATCATGAAAACAGCCAGCTAGAAGAGATAGAAAGAGAGTCAATATCATCATTTTAAAAATATCTGAAGAGGTTACAGACATTATAAAATTCAATAGTTAAGTTAAGTTTATTAAATTTGCAGTCTTTTCCAAAATTAACTTTATTTTTCTATATAAATTTAATGCTTCTATTTGCTTACTGAAGTGGAGAATTGAGAGAAGAGTTACTCTCAATAGAAGAATGTCTCATTAGAGCATGATAATAGTATGATAAAATAACTATCATTTTATCTTCATCAATATAGTGTTTTATTGATTCTCAGTATATAGAAGATACTGTAAAGAGACACTTCTGATCAACATCATCACTCATAATGTTCAGATAATAGAAAATTAATAAATAACATAAATGAAAAATACAATGAATAGATAGAGATCAAAGCAGTAAATAACAGAAATGAAATAACACAATCAATATTATGAAATCAGAAAACATAAATCAATTTCATATGAGTAACTAACTAATCAATTAAAATCTAGTAGTAAAGAATGCTTATTCTATAGAAAACAAAGAGAATTTGAAGATCAATAAGTAGATATCATATCAGATGACAAACAGAAAAACCATTTACTCTTGTTCAAATTTGAAGCTTATATTTTCTCAGTTTCTTTACTGCATTACTCATTATACATAAAATTGACATTAGTTAAATAAAGTTCATTATATAAGCAGAACTAAACTACTTTAAGTAAATAAATGTAGTGTTTTATTAACACTTTACACTAAATTGTATACAGTTTTATATGTAGTGTACTATTAGTAAAGTGATGTGTGATTAGTGAAGATGATGTATGTATAGTGTCATCTGTTTTAAAAACTACATGAACTCATTTGTTATTATTTAATGAAATTTATTATCAATTATATTATTATTTTTCAGATAAGAAGAATGATAATCTATCAGTATGAGAACATGTTTTTATTTTGTTGAAAAATAATGTTAGACTTGTGTTTTTTTTCATCTCTACTTTTAAAATATCTATTTTTGAAACATGACAGAACTTTTTCATTATAATAATTTACATGCAGACAGTCTTTCTGTTTTTGTTAAACTCATTTACTAATTTCTGTATTTAGAAAGTAAAGAAAGTATTGATAGATGTTCAAATATTGCAGATTTTCATTTTAATATGACAAACTCATCATATTTTATTGTTTTTTCTTTCTTCATGACATGGGAAGAATGATAAGAGATGTTCACAAATTGAAAAAATGAAAAATAAAAATATATCAATTCTTTTTCTCTTACTTTTTTACTAGAGATCATCTTAGTATTTTGTAAATTTAGAACTATCTAGTTGGCAATCAGATACTGTTACGGGGAATCTAAATAGCTCAGTCAAAATGAGTGAAGAGACATGAATTGAGAATAGAGATCAACTTGAATAAGTGTTGAATCAAAAAATGTCTCTCAATGTGTGTATGATCAATCTATCATGGTCTCAATAACTAATAACCACAAGAAGAGAATGGGATAACATCTCAATAGTAAGAAGAGGTAGTTTGATATACTATTTTTCTTCAATAACATGTCAGAACTAAGAATTGACAAAGATATGTAAATCAATATATAGAAAAAAGATGTAAAGGAAGAATGATGCCTCTCAACATGCATGACTGTCATTGACAAAATCTTATGGCTGAGAAGGAAAAACATAAAGAGTCTTGACACATTCATAAGTCTTCACAAGTAAAGAGAGTGGCTTCTTGACTGTTGATAGCATGGATTGACAACTAGTATAGAAGTAATAAATAATCAAGAAGTGTAGAATAG
>LJPK01001200.1:0-20858 GCA_001430945.1 Amauroascus niger
AAATTGAATGTGATATTAATAATCAAAAAATTACTGTTACAGATCTGAAAAATAATGAAATGAATATAAATTTGAAAATTGATATTGTGATAATGTTCAATAATCATTCATTAACATGATTTATTTGTATACAGATTCAATTATAATTTAAATACATTGAAAATTGAACAGTAAAGTTTTTTTAAAAAAAAAATTAAATTATGAAAGTTTCAGTGCAATCAAATCAAAATTGAATGTGCTGTTGTATAAGAAAGAGTTTAAGATGTGATGATAAAAAATAATAAGATGAAAATTTGATGTTGTGATCATACAAAACACTCACATATATGCACATTTCATTTATACATAAATTCAATTCTGAACTGATCAAGCTGAAATTTGAGTATTGAGATTTATTTACATAAAGATTCAAACTGTCAAAATTTGAAAAGAATTAAAGCAAAATTGAAGATGATGTTGTGTGAAAAAGACAGAAACTGACTGCAGGAAGAGAGTGTTGAGATATGTCAAGACTCATGCTTGATGAATCAGAGATCCCAGATGACTGTCAGAAAACTCAATTAACCACAAGTATTTGTGTAGTATAGTAGAGAAGATATAGATGAAGGGGTCTAAGCGCTCACCCAACCCACGAGGTTTGCCAGTTAACATCACCAACATCAAATCCAACGCCATCACCTCTTCGAATCTGTATCATCCGTGTCATCCTTGATTTTACTGCATTTGTATTAATGCCTCCCTCGCTTTTACGTTTCCTACCCCGGTTCGGACGATGGAAGCCCCTAAGCTTTGCCAATTCGAACTTTCCCCGGATACCACTGGCTCAAAAAATCGAAGAAGAGACGATCCCAGGTTACGTCGCCGCGCGGTACTATCCCGTTCGCATTGGGGAGGTCTTCAATGAGAGATACCAAGTCGTTGGTAAACTCGGATACGGAGCAACTTCGACGGTGTGGCTTGCGCGGGACATGAAGTAAGACCCTCCGATCTCCATCATAAAATTGTGTTAAATGCCTGAACTAAAACCATCTTCAGCCGCTGTAATTATGTTGCCCTCAAGATATTCATTACATCTACATCCATGGGCCAGCAATTGGATGGCGAGCTCAATATGTACAAACATCTGGAGCGAGGCTCGAAATCTCATCCTGGTCGCAAAGCTGTGCGGATGCTTCTCGACTCTTTTGATGTTAATGGGCCCACAGATAAACACAGATGCCTTGTACATCCTCCTCTATGGGACAGCGTCTTGACCTTCCTTCGCCGCAACCCAATTCACAGGCTACCCGTTCCAGTCATGGCAACCGTACTAAAGTATCTCCTTCTAGCACTAGACTATTTGCATTCCGAATGCAAGATTATCCACGGTGACATCAAATCTGATAACATCATGCTCGGCATTGCTGATGATTCAGTTTTCACCCATTTTGAGGAAAGTGAGCTTCAAACACCCTGTCCGCGAAAAGAATTAGATGATAGTCGCATCATCTATGAGTCCCGCCAACTCAGAATGCCAAAGAACTTTGCACCCCCAGTGTTATGCGATTTTGGGTCAGCCATGCCTGGAGATGTTGACGAGCATTTGGAAGATATCCAACCAAACTTCTATCGAGCGCCAGAGGTGATCCTCGAGATTCCGTGGTCATACAGCGTTGATATATGGAACACAGGCTGTGTGGCGTGGGATATGTTCGAAGGCGAGTTTCTGTTTACTGGACATGATCCGGAACTCCAGACCTACCGAAGTAGAGCACATCTTGCTGAGATGATCAGTCTTCTTGGGCCGCCACCGTCTAGCCTCCTTGCTCAGGGTAGGCTGACGAGCAAATTCTTTTCAGAGGAAGGTAGGCAAACTGCTTTTCTCCCCTCCACTTTTCATTGCTACTTACATCCCTTTTCACCCTTCTCAACTATTCTGCGTTCTGTCTAACTTATTTAGGCAAATTTTGTGCCGGAATTCCTTTGCAAGATCCAGTTTCACTGAAGGAGAGAGAAACTACCCTCAAGGAACAACAGGAGGACAGAGAGAAGTTTCTGTGTCTGATGCAAAAAATGGTGCAGTGGGAACCGGGCAAGCGAAGCTCTGCAAAGGAACTTGTGCAAGATGAATGGATCCGTGTGCATTCATGAAAAGGAAAATGCCGGCCTTGGTTCAGCCTTGTACCTAACACAAATCTGAGCCACCATCCCAGATCTCTTGAGAACCTGTGACTTGGATATGTACACTAGAGGATACATGGGTGATTGAAACTAGGCACGATCCATTTCACTCGTTTAGTCCTTGCTGTATCTTCCGAGGTATTTGGTGTGGACCAACGACAAGACTCCGTACTCACAATAACTGAGTGTGGGGACTCTTTCTCGTTATGTGTTCCTTGAGGTCTACTGGTTTATTCAGTGAGGGGATCACAAGGTGAGCAAAACCCAAGTGATGTGGAAATACTAGTATCTGATTTTGAACTTAAGATCCAGTCACATAAGCTATCAAAGCAATAACGACAACAGAAGAGCCCACAAGCAGCATCTTGATAAAGCTGGCAACAAACTTATCCCCTGCAAACCAAGTTCTACTCCCGAGGTCCCACTTCAGCAGCCATGTCCACGGGTCCTCCCTGTGTGGCCGACGTTGAATACTCGCGTTTATCACCAACTCTGATGGTGCCAGTACCGTTCTCATAGACGTGATGGGTTCGAGATGGCCCATTGGTAGGCTTGATTCGAGCACTGATAATCAGCTCTTTATCTTTGGGGTTGTAATGAGATTGATGGATAGGGCTACTGCTGTTGTTGCGGTGCCTACACGTGAACAGTCATAAGTACACGTCCTAGTAGGCTAGGCAAAGTAAAGAGATAGAGGAGGAGTACTGACAAAATCTCAATAGATTTGATTTCGCCGACTTTCTAAGAGAGGTTTAGAGTAGAGAATTTCAGTATCGTTTTAGGATGTCGCGTACCTTCACGGCACCATTGACCGAATAATGATCTAACGCCTGCCGGAACTCCAGTGTGAGAAGCTCCTTATCATAGCCCAACCATCTCACAAGGGTCCGAGCGGTTGAAGAGAAAGCACGGGCCATAATGTTTGTTCCTTGGTGTTTCGAGTAGAGAACTAGATGGTCGAGATCAGAAGCAGAAGGATTTTATGTAGAACTGAAGATAACAATGCAGAGAGCCATCAGATCTTGTCCTGGAAGGATTCCAGGCAGTTTATAACTGCGAGGTTTACTTCCATCACTATCTCCCAGATTCATCCTGCTGGGAGCATTGTCCTTTGCATATGTCCCAGTTGCCGCCGACATGGCCAATCATGAGATCACTCTGACCTATCTATAATTGGAAGTCAGGACGGTTGATTCTCAAGGTAGGTTTTGATTCGTGATAGTGTGTTGCCAGTAGCCAAATGGCCGGCGGCTACCTTCGCAAGCTCACATCTTGGGTTTCATACTCCGTAGTGTGGAAAGGAAACAAGGCCCTAGTGCAGCCTTGCTTGCAATCCAAGGCGGCAAAGAATTTGTCTCGTTGCTCTCAAGCCGATGTAGTATGTTGACTTCCTCATCCTTCAGAGTACGTTGTTTCACCACGGAGGGTCTGCGGTTCCTCCTTGCCATGGTCCCAAAATCGATTGCTTGCTGATGAAACCGCAGTGGTCTAATCGGCTCGGGTCACGTGCACTGGGGCCTCTGCCAAGCAGCAAAGGAGGAATCGCTTGAAGGGAATATCACAGGGCTAGGCCATATAAGGAGAGAGCCTTGGCGGCGCCCAAAATGCGATGCGAGGTTTTGAATGGATATACTCTGGGTGCATTATCAACTTAGAAAAACAGGCACTGGGGATGTACCTTCCAGCCACATTTGTACCTGTTCCGTTTTGACTAAAAATTTTTGGGCTCTCTGTTGAACTTAGAATTATCCAGACTTTTTTCAGCACGGATGTGGTGAAATACAGATTTGCGCTAAACCGTTTTAGACAGTCAAGCCGCGTCGGGCCCGGGCGCCCCGGCCAACTACAGGTCCTGCTGCCTCATTGCCTCATCGCGATCCAAGAAATTGATCCTGGATTCAAGAGGGTTATCAGGAATACCAGAGCGAGCTCGCAAAAGGACCCGCGCTACCTATAGTATACAAGAATGATAGAATAATCGGAATTGTGAAGCAAAAACCATTGAAGGAAACAATGCCTAGCATTTTACAGAGAAACTTTGTGTTGTCTAGGCCTGACCCTAGATACCGTACATCCATAAATCTCACCTCTATCATACCACTATTGATGATTCTGATTGTCATCATTGCCATCTTTCTATTTTGTCTCTTGTTTGTCTCTTATTTGCCACATTTTACTTTGTTTAATTCACTTCTCAGTCTTTTATTGACTATGGTCTTGCTTAGATAAAGATCTTGACTTATTGATGT
Source organism: Amauroascus niger (assembly GCA_001430945.1). Lineage (NCBI taxonomy): Eukaryota > Fungi > Ascomycota > Eurotiomycetes > Onygenales > Onygenaceae > Amauroascus > Amauroascus niger. The sequence continues at coordinate 4,410 of LJPK01001200.1, forward strand.
TGCCATGCAGACCATGTATATAAAGGCTAGTTAGTTCCATAGATTATACAATTCAGACTCGTTGATTTACACTCTTTGACCTATACGTTCTGGCTCCCTTTAGCTCCATACTTTGTTGCCAAAAAAGTCCTGAGTGTAAGGTGTAGAGCTAGTTTTATTAGCCGCTATATACAGAGGAAACGGGAAAGAAGAAGGGAAAGCCGCATCAATTGCCTTCAAGATCTATTGCTAGGCGCAGGCTGGGGTCTGTCTGGAATGGACGAAGCAGTGATATCGAGGTGTACATTCGCGTTTGCCCTGAATTGGCCCCTACAGTTGTCGAGATTGCCGAAGTAAGTATTTACGATCCTTTGTTTGACACCTGCTGATGGATGTGAAGTACTTATTTGAAGCGCGAAACTTCTTTGGGCTATTCACGATAGCTGGAGGCCTCAAGAACGCTGGAATGGAAGCGAAGACCCCGCACAAGTTTTCCACGATCGTCCAAGGAGGAAAGGAGTACCGGCGCCTGCTCATGGAAGGGCCTGCAATACCCTATTTGTTCCCCCTTATTCGTGACTTTGAGTACTTGAGAAATATTCCGAATACTGAAATTCGCACACAAGGTCTTTCTAGGCTTACACAGGAGGCCAATACCTTTCGGGACTACAAGGTACCAGCGAAGAAAGATGCCGTTGTAAATTTTGCAGTGGAACCGAGAGGTGGAACTTGGAGCAGATTGAGAAGGCTTGTCTTTGGGATACTGTGCCTTCCGTATGCTTAGTTTCTTTGCAAGCTGGCTGTTCATTGCATGAATTTGAAAGTCTGTATTACCAAAAATCAATTTGCGCTCGGGTTTGACCAGACCATCTCGTCCAACCTGTCCGTCCACCTTATCGTCACCTTTAGAGACGGAGTGGTGATTACCACCTTGGACGCATTCTTCTACTTGCCATTCAACTTATAACGCGTATGCAATGTCTCCACGCAAAAGTCGATTATACATGGAAATGTCCGGCCGGATGCTTTTGCCATGGGCCCTAATAAAGCTGAAGTCCAGGTCTATGTTGCGAGCTTGGACAAGGCACAGGATATCGAAACACCTAGCCCTTCAACATTTCCTCGATTTCACGACATGGAGTGTCTCGGCTACATGCTGGTTTACTTATACCGAAGGTCCCCTTGGCCCGGTCTGGAAGTCGATATTATGGAAGAGAAATACGAGAAAGTTCGCGAAATTATGAGAGAAACTCCGACGGAAAAGCTCTGCGATGGTCTACCATGGCAGTTTGCAACTTACCTAAATTACACAAGAGATGCCAAAGGAGAGGACAAGCCTGACAAGCCTGATTACCCCTATCTTCGCGCAATATTCCGGCATATGTTCGAAGGAGAGTCGACTTCCCTATTCGATAATGATTACGATTGGGTTGTTTACAAATATGATCCGAAAGCCCATTCAAGTGAGCATATCCTCAAAATGCCCAAAACTCTCCCTGTTTCTCCAGAGACAATAATTGAGGAACTGAAGAGTTCATACAAGCGACTGCTCTCGACAGAGGAAGACTGCAAGAAAGCTATTCAAGGATGTGAACTCCATCCAAATCCTCCCTGGCTTTCCCTTACAGCTGCTCACTTCGCGGTCATATATGCCCATCACGATGTTATGCTGTGCTTCCAGCATCCAGACAAGATCAAAAATTACCACAGCGTCTATGGGAAAGGATACGGGGGTATTTGGAATTACTTCAGAAGAAGTCGGCAGGGCAGGACCATGTGCAATGTTTCCTGACTACTGCATATCAAACGATAGGTGTGTTTTTTGAAAACATACCTCGCCATAAGGTAATGTGGGTTCAGTGCTCCGGGATTTGGCCAAAGAGCAGACGAAGATGGAGATGAAGGAAGATTGTGGCTCTGATCTTGGCATTTGGAGAGTTGTGACCAGATACTGGGAGGAATATGAGAAGTTGCCACCTGGGATTTTCTAGATGGACGAGATGGAAAGGCAAGAGGGATGATGAGGTAGACAACGAGATGGACATAGTGGGTCGAGGTGGGCGAGGCGGGATGTCGTGGACATTAGGTTTAGAAGTCTAGTAGAGATTTCACCGCCCGAGGTGTCCAATATGCCCGAGTTTAGAAACACGAATGGGAGAACGGACACCAATGGAAGTACGTCATATCTGGCCCGCCTCAAGGAGGGAGCTTGCATATTTTAGTGCGGGGTTAAGTCCATCACGTGCCAATACTGACCTGGGCAGAGCTAAGAGCTCCCGGTGTAAAAGCAGCACTGCCAACAAAGAAGGCCACTAAAATGTGACAAAAGGCCACACCCTAGTGTGGCCTTTTAAGTATATATATCCCCTAGTTACTCCATACAGTGTCTTTATTTCATATCAATTGTTTTCTTTTTGATTGGGTGAGTAACTAGTTAACTAGTTAGTTAAAGCTGATATTTGTTTCTCATTACTCCATGAAATGACCATACCTTTGCACACAGGTGCCCTACCTTGTGCCCTTTCAGATATGGCGTAGGAACCCCCCAATTTCCGTGCGAGGGAGGAACGCTAGTCTTTCCCGCATTGATCTGCAAATCCCGCTGGTTGCCCCATCTCCATGGAGCCCAAAACTCCTGGCTGCTTTGGCCGTTCCTGATCAAGGCTGCAAAAAAAAGAAGAAGGATGTTTGAGGCAGTAGTTATCATGCTATGTCCGCAGCACGGAGACATAACTATTAATTGTGTACTCCATACGTTATGGCAGTATCTCGCTATTGTCCGTTTGCTGGGTCCCTTCATTCCTCCCCTTCATTGATTAATAACTACGGTTTGCCAGCTTTAGGCTGTTAATGTTGTCCCACCAACCTACTAGAGTAGCAAGTCGCTGCACTTCAACGAGATATCTCCATGCCTGCGACCCACTACCCTCTTGCAAAACGAGTTTAGATATATGTTTATGACTTATCTCGAGTTCAAGGTCGTCTTCAGTGGTCAGGAAGAAAATAAAACCGGTCTTCCGAGCCAAGATTCAAACCATCATTTCTACCTGTCAGTATCGAACGTGCTTCGACTTCTGCCCTGGCTGTGCTCTTTTCTCTGGTGGTGGTCAACGCTCAAACTCGCCGGGAATGCAAGGTGGGCACTGGGCAGGCAGCCGTCCAAGACGGGAAACGCGGGGCAACCCTCCAGCAACCCCACCCCGCCTTTAACTATGGCCGCGCTACCCCTCCTCGTCCTCCTCCCACCTTGTTTGCCTGCAATTGTCGCGAACGAAAAAAACTTCAAAATTGCAACTCAGCCATCGTGAAGCTCCAGGAAGACCTTTTTCAACCTGGAATGGCCTCTGGCTTCAATCATTTATCGGAAAGTAATTGCGTGCTTCATAAACACCGTACAGGGATGGAGAAGGGATGGTGAGGGGCTACAAAGGCCGGCATGAGCATTGCCAAAAAAGCCCTCGCTAAACGTATCTATCCTCCATTCATCAACGGTCTTGTTGATGCAGTCTGGGCCGTCCTTCTAAAGGGCTGGCTGGATATGATGCATTCGCGCCTGAGCCCATTTTAGAAGCATGCCCATTGGCAGCGAACTCACCACTCGACACGGAAGGGGGGCGGGGAGGATGTCTTGTTCTTGCAACTGCACGCATCCTTTACAAAACGTTTCGCTCTCCCTCGTTCAAATCGAAAACAATCCAGGCTTAGGTGTGGTGCACTGGACAGGGGGTGACCTTTTTAACATTCCACCCAGAATCCATTGGGATGAAGCCCCTCGAAAACATCATCATTGGTTTTCATTTCCTATCTAGGTGTCTGAGCGCATTTGTTGCAATTCAGGCTGAAATCACCAATCCAGCATGATCGAGTGACTTGCCTTTTCGTCCCGCATTTTGATGGCTGGCTGAACTCGTTTCCTGCGGGTGCTGGATAAAAGGAAGAAATACCCGCACTTCCAAGTTCCCTCTTCATGATCAGAAGAAGAACGAATCTCATCTGTTTTCAAGACTCTGCCTATCTTCAAGTACATCATGGTGTTCTTAGACAAGGACTCAAATATCTCCATCAGAGACCAATGGGCTCATCAAAGTGCCGTCCAAGGCGTCATTGAAGAGCTCAGAAAGCACCGCCCAGATATCAATATCGGTATTGGAAGACGGGGCCCAACTCTCCCACCTCCACCTGTGCCAATTCGGAGCCCACCACAATTTGAGAGCCCTCTATCTATCAAAGTTGGAATAATCGGCGCAGGTGCTGCCGGTCTATTCACTGGTCTGATATTCGATTACCTTAATGAAAACGTATTCATCAAAAAAGGGTTCAGGATTAATTATGATATTCTCGAAGCGGCAAAGCCAGAGAGAGTCGGAGGTAGGCTCTATACTTATCATTTCAACGGTGAACCTCACGGTGACCACGATTACTATGATGTTGGAGCAATGAGATTTCCCGAAAATCCAATCATGCGGCGGTGGGTGGCATGTGTCTACTGAAATCCCGCTGTATTCAGCTGACCGTTACACAGGGTATTCGCTCTCTTCAAGAAGCTTGGGATGGAGAAAAAGGACCTAAAGCAGTCTCCTCCACCAGGATCTTTGGTTCCTTATTACATGAAATGTGGTGATGCTGGTTCAGTTGAACCGTGGTGTTATAATGATATCACGGCCTGGGGAAATTACAGTGATATCCACATACATTCGCAAAATAGTGACCCGTTCAAAATTAATGCTACTAAATCCATTCCTCAGAGATATGATGCCCAAGGGATGACTGTGATTTAAGAAAACTGACAATTTCCGTGTATAGGATTTTTGAGCATACCCCCGACGATGTCATTAAGAGCACTATCGAACCACTGAGAGCCGCGTTGAAAAAGGATGCAACATCCGAACCTCCGGGCCACGATGGTTGGGATCTTTTGATGAAATATGATACCTACAGCACTCGCCAGTTTCTGGGCTTGTACGCAATCTCCTTCCATCATCCATACAAAGGTATCATTAATAGCCAGTTTTACACACAGGCCACCTCCTTTTCCCATTTCCGGCGACATACCACCTCCCCCTTATAATTATGACACCATTGAATGGCTCGAAACATTTAATGGGTATGTATCCCTACTGCGCCTTGTACAGGATTGAGCTCACATCCTAGTCAGGGGAACCAACTGGTACGATCAAGCACACAGTGAGACAGTTCTAGAGTCGCTCGATTTTGAGTTCGACGACAAGACAAACTGGTACTGCGTTCTCGGAGGCGCTCAGGAGATAGCTAAGAGAATGGAATCGCGACTTAAACATAAACCCAGTTATGAGCGTACCGTGACGGCGATTAGAAATAGGGGAGTATTGAATATGGAGGTAGATATTAGAAACGGAGAGAATAAGTTGACGACCAAGTATGCCGGAATTTTCAGCTCTGTGCCGCTAGGCTGTCTGAAGAGAATTGATACCACTGAAGCATGCCTCAATTACGCCACCAAGCAAGCGACTCGTTCCTTGGCATATGGAGCGTCAGCTAAGGTTGGGATCAAATTCAAACGCGCATGGTGGATACACGATCTCGGCAAATACAACATTAATCTTGGAGGACTCGGGCATTCTGATCTAACCATCCGAACCTGCGTCTACCCATCATTCAATCTTTACGATTCTGCCGATAAACCAGCAGTTCTGCTTTGTTCGTACACATGGCAGCAGGACGCCGAACGCATCGCATCTCTTTTCTCCAACAATGCCGACCACAAACAAAAGGTTAAAGAGGAAGCAATACTCAAGGAAGTCCTCATCCGTGACCTCGCTCGCCTCCACAAAAATGACGCCATGACCGAAGAGCAACTCTACAAACTCATCAGCGACAATTACATGGACCACCACGCCTTCGACTGGTACAAGGAACCAAGCGCCGTCGGCGCCTTTGCATTCTTCCGGCCCCAACAGTTCAGCTGCATGTGGAATAAACTCATCCAGCCATCCGGCGACTTTGTGATTGTCGGCGAAGCAGCCAGTCCGCATCACGCATGGGTTGTTGGCGCGCTGGAAAGCGCCGTCCACGGGGTCCATGCCTGGCTGGGCCAATATCGGAACATCCTCCCAGGAGGCAAGGAAGCATTGGATCTTTTGGAGACGCACGATGCAGACAATCCATTCACAGGCTTGCCGCCGTACATGGACGAGGCATTGTCGAAATGGCAGTCATATTTAGGCGTGATTCGGAGAATTGGCAAAGACCATGGCATTGGCGATAAGATCGAGCTGCCTTTCAATCTACCTGGGACATTTGGAGCGTTCGATGTGGGATCACTGCAGGATTCCATCGATAACTAATTTGCTTGTTTCTCCATGGTCCCATCGATCTTTTTCCTTTTGAAAAAGTGTCCCTGTCAAATTGGCCTGTGACAGAGAGAGCAAAATGAGATCAAGGTCATGTGGTTCACTGGCTGCTCCTGTTTTTTTGGTTTCAGGACAAATTATAATGCAATGAATGAGCAGGCAAAGTTATCTTTTCCAACCCCTAACTTAGTTATCTGGGGAAAAAAACAGACCTGCTCATCCGCCATACCAGGAGTTCTCAACAGATAGGAAAAGACTGGTGAATGAGTATGAAATTCAATGCCGCAGTTGCTCTCATCAGCCAGCAGACCATCTGCTCTCAAAGATCCCTCTCTCCAAAACAGGGAGAACTATTTGAATCTATTAATGTAAATTTATTAAGAAAATCTTGCAGAATTCAGTTGATCTATTTCTGAACGATGCTGCGGCTCATTTGCCTTGTTCGCCATGCGGCGTTGTTCCGGCGTCGTTGTTTGGATACGCGAGGCCCGGGCCAGTGTTCTGCCACAGCCTAAATTCGGATTCCCAATCATGGGTAATTTTGTCAAAGTAACTGTATAAACAACGGTATTCTTCTTCTGACCAGAGTATATCGATATAAGGAAACGTGAGCACTTCGCCCAGGTCCACAATAAATGAGCCACGATAATTTTCTGGTTTTACGTCTTGCGGCAGCAATCGTACTCTTTGCGCAATTTTCATCTTGCGTCGCAGCTCAAGGAGGTCGTTTATGGTGAGTGGTTCCCTGATGTAGTCTTTGATTATTGCCCAGCGGAAATAAGGCTTTGAGGACTTGGCAATGGACGTGCATTGCTCATCAAAAAGCTTCATCCAGCCGTGACATTTGACAGCCCAAGTTCCATTTTGGTCGAAGCTATCCAAGCGGGCGAACGCACGGCATTCATGGGAGAAGGGAAAGGTGTATGGCTTCAGGCGTTCAGGGAGCTTGACTAGGCCGCCAAGAAAAGTCCAGTTGTAGAACTGAAAAACGTACAAAAAGTCAAGATCAGAAGCCACTCACTTCATTCGACTTCATTTGTCCATGGTGAAAAATGGAAAAGTAAACTACATTGCAACGCACCAGTTTCATAGCGTAGCGTGCGCCTTCGATTTCCACCAACAGCACTACACCCTCGGTACCAATGGCAATTCGTCTCACACAGCGAACAGGCTTGTCATGGTGGATAAATCGTCGCAGCATTGGCCTTGTTGTCCGCTTGCGCTCTGGATCATCCATTGGCAGCTCAGACAGCCATTTTCCAATCATCGAATCATCCATCGGTAGGAAAACCGGTCAAACAGGAGCGGGTATATTGACAATAAGTGTTGAACTGTTTGAAATTTTGGGGGAAAAAAGATAGCAAAGGCAAGGCAATCCACCAGTTACTTTAAGTAGAAGGGGATTGCGGATTGTAGGACAATGAAAACAAGATGGTTGTCAGTCACCAAACCATGGCTTTGGGAAATCTGATTGTGTAACTCCAGAGTCCAAGGCCGGTAGGCTCCAGCTACCTATAAAGGGGCTGGATCTTAGTCGGACCGAGGATGCCAAGGTGCTAACCGGATAGAGTTAGGGCGCCACAACTCACCGAAGACGCCTTGCAAATTGTGCTGTGGCTGCGACAGGAAACCAAAGATAAAAAGGGAAGGTCCGGGTAAGGGTTATCCTCGATGCACTGGTCCCCTACTTACGGAGTACATGTACCTTGAATTCGTATCCAGACTTGTTTTTGTGTGTAACGTGACACTCCCCGACGCAGCCTGGAGGAAAATAGAACATCAGGAAGAATAGCTAGAGCATTTCCCACCTTGACAGCAGACGACTCAAGTGACGCATTTGGGGGGGAATGTAACTGGGAGCTCGGAAAGGAGCATCGTGGGTTAGCCGGGAGAAGTGATGATGAAAGGCCGGAAAGACGGGGCAGCGCTGGGGTGTTGAAACTCGATCAACCACCGCTTCCTTTTGATGAAGAAATCGCGCGGTTCATGCCTCGTGCTTTGGCGGATGTTGGTAAAACTTCACTAGCAAGGAACCTTAAGAGTCAGCTGTGGGCACACACACACAAATGGTCCAATCATACCTATCTAGCTGGTTAAACTTGGAGTTTTTCCAAGCCTTTCGAATTATTTACATCAATTCATAGTGTCAAATTCTTGGGTTTAATCAGAGCATAGGTGGTGTCAGATGACAACGTGTGGGAGTTGGGGTTATTGTAAAGGAGCCCCTCACTTGAAGCCCAACAAAGTATAACTAATGTAACAATACAGTTCTCTATCCAAAGCAGTGCTCAAACAGAATTCAAAACGTTCAGTAGGCAGTTGCTAACTCTCTGGCATTGGTGCAAATCCTCGGTTAAACTGGACTGCAATAGCCACGAGAGGACTGCTCATCAATAAATGTGGCAGTTTTCTTGTGCGATATTTTGATCCCAGACGTTTTGTGATGACAACTAGAAAAATCTAGGCAACCCCACTCTATCTGCAAGCCACAATGCAGAACACTCATTCTGTAAATGCAAGCAGTACCTCAACTTCGTACGTAGGTAACTTCATGATGGACGTGTGAATTCAACTTACCTTTTACTTGAAGACGTTGGATACATATTCTGGCCATGAAGCATCTCTGCTTACTTGAAAATAATATGTGTTGCTGTTGGAAACTATTCACGAAGTGCCTGGGATACTTGGATTAGATTTATATCAGAGACAATCTCACCGGCCGACTTATACTGCTGCCTCCAACATTTTTCTGTAACTCGACAGCAAAGATGGCTGTCAGTCGGGAACACACCATTCTCAAAGCGAGACAATATTTCTTCATCATCCGTAAAGCTGTCAAGCTCCGGGAAAACCTCATGTCCAGTCATGATGAAGTAGATAGCGGAACCAAGAGCAAAGAGATCGGTCTCCACACATGCGTAGTCCCCATGGAAACGAGGCATGAATGACTTTGAACACTCCCGAGACAGGCCGTCCAGCAATATTTCCCCATCAGCCGATTTCAGCATCCCTTGGAAATCTGCAAGCAGCAGGTCAAGATTCTTGTCAAGCAGGAAATTTCGAAGGTTTATGTCACAGTGAACAACATGTTTCGTATGTATGTAACCGGCCGCTTCAGCTGCTTGTCTGCACCAGAGCAATCTCTGGCCAAGAGGTATGAAAGATTGAGAGGTAATGTAGTCGCTCAATGAACCATTTGCGGCACGCTGCAGAAGAAGGCCATGTTCCGTCAGGCCCTTCGACGTGATGATTCGGGGATGAGCTCCGAGAACCTCAAGAAGATGGGCCTCTACACGAATACTTTCAAGGTCGCCAGGGATACAAGGGTATTTCATAACAGTTAAATCGTCGATAACACCAATGAAGCACTCGCCACCACGACCGATGATCTCTGAAACCCCGGGAGGGAAATACCGCCGCACTTCGACAATCTCTATATGGGAGGTAGCATTTGGGTCGCATTCATCTACAATCGCGCCATCCTGTATTCGTCAGCAGTCATTTACAATCAGCAAAATCCATTGCATACTGACAGTCTTTGAAGGAAGTATTGGACATATGTCCAGTGCTTCCGTATCGTTTGTTCTGCGTGCCATGGCTGCTGCTGCCAGCACTGGTGCAGCTGCGGCTGTGGCCTCTCACAAGCGGCCAAATGCAGAAAACAATAAAATTTGGATATTCACGCTAAGGCCTAACTACCCCTTAGTAGATTTAGTAAGGGGTGCCAAGGCGCTAACCCCTTTTGGCCTGCTAAAGTGTGTGTACGGAGGACTAATTTAACAATGACGCAGTCACCTGTCATGTCAGAAAATGCGTAGCCCTAAGCCCTAATTATCCATTTTAAGCTTCCCCTTTCTAAACATGTGGTCGTGTACGGAGCTGAAGGCGAGGTCACCATCAAGATATGAAGATCAAGATATGAAGATATGACCCAGCTGGATAGAGATTAAGCAGTTAGGTGGCCTCGCATCAAGTGGCACTGAGCCGAAGGCGAGGTTGCCGCTTGTTCCCTTTATTTATACAGCAGCATTTGGTGTATGAAGGAACATTTTAACCAACCCAGTCTCCACCACTGAGCCTGTTCTCAGAAGTGCAGTGCTCTCCTTCCAAACCCCAAACAGTAACTATCCATCTAAACACAAGCGAGGGCAAACTGTAGATGCTTCACAGAGACCTGGATGCAAATGTCCTTGTGCATGAAAAGTCAATGAGACCTTTCAGTGGAAAACCAAGGGCTGGCTGTTGATAATGAACAATATGGGATTCATTCGACGGTATGAACCGGCCTGTACACAATTTTAAAAATATTAGCTAGCCACATTTTCTCCTTCTTCTACTATTTAATAACAATTTGACGTATTAAAGTTGAGGTGGATTTTGTATCTCTTCCTGTGTAACTAACTACCAACCTCTCTGCCTTGCCAGTTACTGTCACCTTGTGAGTTTCCTAGATTACACGAATCCAGCACTTGATAACAATGGCTCATATCCGCAAAACACACTGCTGGTCCATACAATAGATCCAGCCAAGATAAACTATTAGAGTCCATGAAGCTTGCGTTGAAGTGGTTCATACTTTCCATGAGTTGTTGGGTTGGTAGTTAACTACAACTTTAACTAACAAATTGCTGGTTAAGTTGACTGTTTGATTTGATTACGGAGAGTGAGTGTTCCGATTCTCTCTCTACGGAGAATTGAGCTTATCAAACCCAGGCATTTGGTGATCCAACAAGAGCTCAGGGCTCTTCCACACAAAGCTTCAAAACATTGAAAATCTTGTCAAAAATCTGTGATTCAAGGTTATTGGGTAGCTTCTCCTGCCAGCCATCTTCTTTCATGGCCCCTTCCACAGCCCATAAAAATTGGAAGGCTTTGAATCATGGATATGTCGCAAGTCCAATTGGCTGCACATTTAAGGATTCATTTAAATACTTGATCTGGACTCCCTTTCAAATCAAGACGGTCTATCATGAAAGTTTTCAACCATAACACAATTTGGGTTTGCGGGACCTTGCTAAAATCAGCCACTGGAAAACCGTTTTAGATGTTGGTTATTTAACTACATCTTCCCCTGGCTAGCTGGAGAAGAACCGCGGAAGAGCCCAAGAACCCAAGAGGCTCGCGATCTAACATTATTCACTTTTAACTGCTTACTTCCCAGTTGGACGGGGACCCTGTCATGGACCTGCGGAAAGGCCCGACATGCATGTTGGTTCCTCCTGAATTTAATCTGGGTTTTCAATGATTTGCCAACTGGAATCTCCCCTGATCGGCTTCATTCTCTCCCCGAGGACGCGATGCACCTGGCTCGATGGATCCTTGGTCCGCCAAGTCGTTATGGATGGAACCAGGCATAGCAAACTCACGAGAAAGGGGGAGATTCAATATGGTAGTTCAGGTAGATGTTGGGACTACTCACAAGCAAGTTCGTTATATAAATATCGCCATCTCCCCTTCTTCCATTCCCAACGAAGACACAGTTCCCATCAGCAAAGTTTGACTCACTCATTACTCAATTGTTCATTCCTTGCTTCTCAAAATGAAACTCCTTGCAATCACTCTACTCTTGACTCCGCTGGCATCTCTGGCTGCTCCATCTCTGGTTGCTCCATCTCTGGCTGCCCAACCTCTGGCTGCCCAACCTCTGGCTGCCAAACCTCTGGTTGCCAAATCTCTGGCTGCCGGCAATTACTTAAAGTCATGCACTGAGTCTGTTTTCTATGAGGGTCTATTACGTGCAAAATGCCATGGGCCAAGGGGCCTACACGCAACAAGGTTGAATCTGGACCATTGCCTGGCCAACAGCAATGGAAAACTTGTTAGTCGAAAGGGGTACGTGAAAAATCCATTCCTTGTTTTTTAGTTTGATCTTTTTCCACAAAGAATTAGATGAGCTTACCCCAGAAAACAGCGGCTATTATTCCAGATCCTGCATTGATTGCCAGGGTTTCTCGGATGGGGGTTTTCTTTGCTATTGCAGAAAAACGGATGGTAAATATAGTTATCAAGAGATCAATCTGAGTAAGTAACTGCTCCATACTTGCGCTTCTTAGTTTTGCTTCCTTTCTGTGACTGACAGCTTCAGATGGCCCTATCGCAAACCGCAACGGTCGCCTGACCTGCTTTGATTATTCCGGTGAATGTGATGGCTGTTAAGAGGACGGCAGATATGTCTTTTTCGCCTTCCATGTTGGATATCCTATTGAGCTTTTAGGGAGGTTTGTTGAGATGTGATTGAACATTGGGGGTTAGTTCCATTGAAAATAGTCGACCCGCCGCGAACTGTATAGTACTATGGTTGTCTTCTTCTTATTCTTCTTTTTCATTTTCTATAAGAGCTTTAATTGACAACCTTTATCGTCTGTTTCCGCCATCTGTGTATCAAAAGGCAATCGAGATTTTTTATAAATATGTTTAACTTCAATCTGAAGAAGCAGATCCTTGAATTCCTTTATATTTGGTTGTTTTGCTATAAAATAGATGGTTTTGAACACAAGATTATCAGGGATTAACATTGTAGCTAAAGGTTCATCCAATATGCATTTGTCAAGGGTTGAATGTTTAAACCACACTCAATAGACAATTCTCACCTTGCTGCATTTTGCCAATCTCCTCACTTTGTGGAATGAGGGACAGGCTGAGTCGGTGTTTTTGCATGACAAGGATGAGTTAACTGATGACAGCAACAGCAGCAGCGTTGACATGATGTCAACGACTCAGGTTACATAGGCATCAACGGGACGGATATGCAGAACTGATTCTTAAGTTGCGCGCTGGAGAATGAGGGAGATATTGGAATAGGACATGGCCAATAGGTTGTTAATGCAGAGGCTCTACCCCAAACGACCACAGCAATTAGAAACTGTTACGGATAAATCCTATACCGTGGATTGATTCGCCTCGGGTCCGTTTAATATCCTCCCACGTAGCGAAGGATATAAGCTAACGATGAATGACCTAATCTGATGTCTAGAAGTTAGATAATAGCGTAATAGCTGTTGAATAGTATAGAGGTTTATAAGAACGTAGATCTCCTTATGGTGAGAACTAATTGCTTGATCCGAGTCTTCAACCATATGAAGCGTAGGAGGGGTTCGGTGGAGGATTCGTCTTATTTTTAAAGGTCTGTTGGCCTCGTTGGCCACGTTTCTTAGGGCAATTCGGACTAATATGTCCTTGTTCATTGCAGGTAAAGCATCGTCCATCTTTTCGTTGCTTTTCCCTGGCTGAAGGATCGCTACCTCGCTTCTTGTTCGGTGGCTCTGTTTCGTTTGGTGGATTTCCTTCATGTGGACGTTTAAATCCACCTCGTTGCGGTCTAGGCTTCGAGGGTGAAACTTCAATTGGCTTTCACGGGCCATCTGCCTAGCCATTTGTTCGAGGCGAGCTCCCAGCGAAATAACATCGTTTATCTGTCTAGGGACTTGTTGATGAGACATGATTGTGTCTTTCAACTGAGGAAGGAGCTTGCAAAAGAAGATTTTGCTCCAGAACTTGAAGGAAAGTCTTGAAATCCTACCACGTATAAGACTCCAAGTCAATTCATTCACATTGCAGGTCCCAGGCTGATTGAACTGTTCTCCACAATCTCACCGCTGCATATTGGACCTTTTCCTTCTCAGTGGCATATAATTGAGCCTTCCCTGAGAGGTAGCCATCTACGGCTCTGGTCCATTCGCGGTACTCTCACCAGCTTTTTCCATGATAAAGACCAGGTTCTGGAAATTTCTTTCCCTCGCAGCGATGTGCTTTCGACAAGGTGCTAATTAGCTGCGAGAACTGTTCTTGTGTAAACATTGTTGCTGCCGGAGCTAACAACTCATGGGCCGTCTCAGAACTTGGTTCCACAGTTGGTCGATGAGGTTCCGGCTCTGAAGCCATGGATTCACCGCGAACCCTGGAATCCTGGAGATCTCTCCACAGACCCCATAATTTCTCTTTTTGCAGATTCACCTCTTTCTGCCATAATGCTCGCCGCTCGGATCTCAAGGCCCACAATTTCTTTCCTAGTACACGTCCTTTCAATGAGCTGGTGCCAAGCCTTGTCGTCGGATTCTGCTATCAGAGATCATACGTAGTTCATTGATAGAGAGATTGAAATTATCATCGGCGTTTCTGAGGGGCGGTAGAAATTTCCCAAAAATTTGTCCTCGGGTTATTGGAATTATTTGCCTTTCAGCAGCTGCGGGGGTACTAGGAGCTGGAAATATCACCGTTTTTATTTCATGCTTTTGTCAGCCAACCAGTACACTTCATCCATGGTATGAGCGATGAGGAATCGTGTTACCTCTTTATGGAGACACTCTTCATTCCCCGAGGCATTGAGATGCCATAGCTCAATATCACCGCTGACAAGCCCTACCCGATTTGACCACTTTAAGATGAACGCCACAGTCAAAGTCTGGGGGCTTCCCTGTAGCCATAGGCTCAAATCCCTGTATAATCGACGTCGGCTCTCAGTCCATTCCGACTCTAAAATAACTGTGGGCATATCCGAGTCGCGAGGGGCAGCTAGCCATTCAGGCTGCTTAACAGAGCCACTGTATTGTGCTGTGAAGGCAGTACAGCCTCAATAAATTCGTTAGCACAATGTCAAACCATATCAATGGGCCCCAGCTTACTTGTTCCAGAACCGATGTCAAGCAGATGTCTCTCTTCGGCAGTCAAGAAGCCCGTAGCTCTCATCTCCCCAAACTCATAATTCAGCCAGAACCCTCCACAATCATGCACCCAAGTGGGCAGTATCTCAACTTCAAGAACTTGCAGAGGCACGTTGAAAGTGATTCTGGTGGTTTTTGAAAGATTTTAGCACTTAGAACTAACTCCCAGGCGCGAGCGAATAGATGACCAACCTGTGGGCGATTGATTCAACCCTTCCGTCTTCATCCAAAGATGCAGCGACTAAGGATCCCGTTTCTGGCGGAACGTTGTTGAACTCGAGAAAGGTGTTCTTGGTTGCAGAAGCAAAGGCCTGGCAGATGGTATTGAAGATATTCTGGGCCGAGAGAGTTGGTGCTGTGTTATTTTGGCTCCGTAAGCCAGTGCGAACACAATGGTCATCACTTCGTCCTGTCGCCATCATATTTTCTCAAGACACATCTTTCCTTGGGCCCAGTTGGACGTGAAGAAGCCATCCGACATGTGCCTGCTTCACAAGTATCTGGGTTTAGGAAAGAGCCACGAGTGGTGGGCAGTTGTATAGAGACTGGAAAAGAGGATTGGTTTGATGTCGAGTTGAAAAGGCTTTACTAATGACGACGAAAAGAGCTTTGCATAAGTACATTAGGTTGGTAGTAACCCATCATTATGAATCTATGATGTAGACAAATCCACCATTGACAGGTTCGACGGTAGTAGTGATCAAGCTTAACCAAGTCACAGTAGTTAGCTAACCACGACTAACTACACACCTAGTTACCTGTTAATGCCAGCTGGCGGCGGGAGACAGAGGGGAAGGCACATTTTCAACACATACCCTGAATCTTTCACCACCAAGTGTGATGGTCACTCATCATTCAATGGAGAAGAAAGAAATGATCTTGCGATGGGAACTCTTGTTCTTCACAATCAACAGGAAAAGGGGGGGCGCGCCATCCTGAGATTGCACGTGACCATGTCAAAAACCCCCTAATGTAACTCACAAGTGAGCGAACACCCCAAGCGAGCGAACACCCAAATCAAAAATCCTTCTAATTTAACTACTCAACCACTTGAACGCGTGATTATGCCACCAATTCACAATAAAAAGACTAGAGACTCTATAGAAATAGAGGGAAGACTTGAACTTGCAATGTCTGCTATTAAAAAGGAAGAAATATCCTCAGTTTCTGAAGCTGCACATCTTTTTAATGTGTCACACTTCACTCTTACTCACTGACTTCAAGATCAATCTGCATGAGTGAATTTATGTGCAAATTCATTCAAATTGACTGAGACTGAAGAGAATCAGCTAGTTCAATGAGTGCTGAATCTAGATAAATGAGAAATACCCCCTCAACCAGTATTTGTTGAGAATATGGTCAATTATCTTCTTGCCACTTGCTCAACATCTATCATCTCTCACTGTGTTGACAAGAACTGAGTGTCAAATCTGATTAAACACCATATCAAACTCAAATGCCACTATTTCAGATGCTATAAT